>JAMQCK010000284.1:0-31528 GCA_024196135.1 Pleurotus ostreatus/Saccharomyces cerevisiae fusant | reverse complement strand
CGATGATCCATCGAGCGCCGACAGACTGCTCCGATACGGCATCGACTTTCATGGACAACATATTCGGACTTCGAAATATCGGCCCAGACAACGTCAGAGTACTCCCCCTCCCTCTTGAACAAGCCCGTCGACCATAGCCTTCTGCTGCATACAGACCTCACAACAGCACTCGGAGAGACAAAGGAGATATCGCTCGGATACGCACGATGTATTCCGCGCAGTTGATTAGTTTGCATCTGGACAGGAGTATACATATACAGTAGAGTACCCGTTGTACGTGTCTACCATAGGGCCCGGCCCCAGAGGACAATAAACGGGATTCCAAAAAAAAAAAAAAAAAGGGCTGACAATGCTCAGACATGGTCCGGGCCATCGACTCCCGCGAGCTTGCACTCAATTTGGTCGTATGCCTTGAGCATCGCCCAGAGCCAGCGCCGCTTCTCCTTCTCTAGTTTTTTGACCTCTTCAGACTCGTAACGGAGGTCTGCAAACCCATGAGTCCTCGCCCATAACATCAACAGGTATCACGCACCCTTGGCAGGCCGCAGCGCCGGCTCCATCTTGTGCGTCCCATGCGCGAACAGGTCGTTCTCCCTGCCCATTCCCCTCGCCATGTTGTAGACCTGCTTACGCTGGCAGACCGCGAAGTCCGATATATGCAACTGGCTCATACAGAACTCGCCCTCGCCAAGCATATCGCGTGCGAGAACGCGGTCCTGGTGGAGGAGATCCTCGAGGAACCGTCCCCAGACCGTCATCTCGTCGCGCAGGCCCTGCCACGTGCGCGTCGTGCGCGCGAGGATGATCTTCTCGGCGATGGTGAGGCGCGCGACCTCAGGCCCGATACACTTCAGCTCGACGAGGCGATCCTCCATCTGCTCGGCGGCCCCGAGGGAGAGGAGGAACTGCCTGCGGGTCTCGACGCCGTCGCGGAGGCGCTGGACGTCATAGGCGGAGAGGTGGTAGGGGCGGAGGTCGAGGGCGCGGCGGATGCGGCGGAGCTCGCTCTCGCGGACGGAGCGGCGCAGCGGGGCGTAGGATTTGTACTGCTCGGCGGGGCGCGGGCCACTGTTGGGGAAGATGACGGCCATGACGGTCTCGAGGGCGAGGAACTCTTCCTGCGTCGAGGGCGGCGTGGGGGCGCGCGAGTGGTGGGGAGGGGAGCTCATGATGGTCGCGGGTGATGAGGATTCGAGAGACGAAAATGGGAGGGGGTCCTGGGGTGCTATCGAACGGTCACGGGCCGTCACATCAAAAGCGGATGGGAACGTGGTGTCAACAGTTGTTGTTGACCTCGAGGCACTCACGTGATGGTAGCGTGCGCCGAGCGTGATTTCTGCGGGACAAACCGTCGCGGCATACCCCGAGGGGGCGACCTCGTCGTTGACGTTGAGCAGCAAGCAATAACAAAGGAAGACCTCTGTGGCCTCTGAGAAAGCCTCATAGCCCTCGACTCTCCTTGCCATGCATGGCAGGGCTGCAGGACAAACAGAGGAGGGTGATCGAATGTGGTGGTTCAATTTGTTGGTTCTCGAGCGGCAGACATCGTTGTTAGCGTTTGGTATTTCGTAGACTCGAGACGTGCCGTCAAGCGGCAAGGGTTGCGGTAAGGCATCGAGCTTAAGCGAGATGGCGACCACGAGCAAGTTGTGGTCTCACTCATTCACTACCCAATCAGGCGAGCGCACCTACGGCGCGGGCATCCGTACCTTCGCATTCGAGATGGCCTACTTACTCCTTCCCTACAGTCCTTACCTTCCTTAACATTGTGTATGATGACATGGAAATACCAGGAATCAGGTAACTGTCACCCCACGCCGTGATTCCCTCATCGAAAAAGGTCCATGAAGGCAGCTACGCCACAGCGGCGCTTGGAACCTCAGGCTGGTCGAGACGAATGAGATGAGGACCTCTCATATGTATGGCTGGACATATTGAGTCAAACGCAGGATGTTAAGTCTTGAAGTAATTCAGGCGAGCAGTCCGTCGAGGATGAGAGACGTGATGGACATGCAATGCGATTAGAGTGTATATAAGTGGGGGAGGACATGAAGCCGTTGAGCAACTATGCCGGTGGAGGTGCGGAAGCAGCAGGGGTTGGTGCTGCATTCAAAGCAGCGTTCCGCGTAGCCTCCTCCTTCTGGCGCTTCGCCTCCTCGGCGCGGCGGGCGGAGTCTGCTTCGTGCTGCTTGGCGAAGACGTCGTATGGAGGGACGGACGTTGACTCGCTAGACGAGCGAGAGGACCAGGTGATAGCCTTCTCGTCCGCAGTGTCCGGTTGTATGGGTTCGCGGCCGGCTTCCTGGCATTCCTCGACCCACTGAGAAGAGTTAGCACGAGAAGTAGTGGACTGGCGTAAGAGAGCGCACCTTGGTCCACGCCGGCCCACCAGCAAGGGACATGAGCTCGGAAAGAATGTCGCTAGCAGACTTTTTCGAAAGCTCGAGCGTCTGTGTCGTGCCGTTTTCTGCTGACGGTAAGCGGACGAAGGCTTCCCCAGAGACAGGTTACGCACCAAGCTCAACCGTCATCTGCGGACGCCAGAACTCGTTCTTCGCCTTCCCATGGCGCTCGACCTCGATGCGGAGCGCGTCGTTCGCATACCGGATGCGCGGGAGGTCGCGCTCGGTGAAGAGGCGGGCGCCCCAGTGGTCGTTCCGGTACGCATGGACGAGCGAGATACGCGAGACACCAGATAGCTGCAGGCGCGGCGCCGCTTTGAGGTGCTCGAGCACCTTGGAGAGCTTGGACGGGCCGGTGGGCAGCTTGCCGCGCGCCATGACTGCCAGACGAGAGGAGTGATCGGGGGCGGGAGTTTGTGGCGTTGCAGCGCGCGCTTCTCTGCACCCACCGTCATGACTTCTCTTTTCGGCGGCTCCTCCTCGTCCCCCTCTGGTGAGTGGAGGGACTGGTTTAGAAAGCCTAAGCTAACTCTGAGGTAGACATGGCCTCCCGCAAGGAGCAGGTCATGCAGTCCGTTCGCTCCGAGCTCGCCCTCGCCAACGCGCAGGAGCTCATGAACTCGGCGAACAAGGCTTGCTTCCAGAAGTGCATTACGAAGCCGGGGGGAAGCCTCAGCAGCAGTGAGGAGACCTGCCTCGACCGCTGTCTTGGGCGGTATATGGATGCCTGTGCGTGGTTCACGTTCTATGTCCGTTGCGAGGTCCTGACCCGTTCCCGTTTCTCCCCGTTGCAGTCAACATCGTGGCCTCGACATACGTGACGCGCCTCAAGAGGGACCGCCAAGAGCACGCTGCCTCGGGCGACGTCCTCAGCGCGTAGTTCAGTCACGACCCCGCCCTCTCCAGCCACAAAATTACAACAAGTACAGCTACTATACAGCATCATGCTCTTAGAGAAATCTTATAATGCTGAAGCGCCACTCGCGTACGACCAATCATGGCCTACGGAACTATGTCTGCAAAGGCTTCCCTTGCTCTCAAGTCTGGTTATACGTCCGCTGTTGCACGCGTTCCTTCGCACGCTGGCGTCGGTGGGCTGAGGTCAGGTGCGTCACTGACATGGTCACTTGACATGCTTCGTAGGCTGGGACGGCGGTTATGCACACGCCATCGAGCTCTGTCTCGACGAGACCGAAGTATAACACCAAGCGTGCATATAGACTCTTCCTTGACCTTTTTGAACTGCTGACTTCAGCCAGCGCAGCTCAACATTCCCCCCCCAATCATGATACAGTAAACCGGTAAATTGAGGGCATTTTGCCAAGCTGAAGCCTTTGGAACACTGGTAGTGAGCGTTTTGCTTACACCTCCCAAGAAGGAATAGACAGTCATTCTGCAGGACACCCGTTGGCATCCAGGCCAGTAAACTGCATGCCCTTAACACAGCTTTTTGTCGACGAGGGCAACAGTCACGACATGCTTTTCCGAACACGATACCGTCGGGAGTCCTCTACTCGCTCTCCCCGATATTAATATCGGCTTGCCATTCTTGGTACCACGGATGCCCGGGCACCGTACACTCCGGCGGTTGTAGCGGGACCTTGCTGAAGACGAATCAGATGAATATCCAACCAACGACACACCCTTACTGCACCTTCTGGCGTCTCCGAATGTGCGCGACCCACCCCGCGGCGCTCCCGCTCATCAAGATGATTCAAGCGGTTGTACGGGACATATCTCGTATATAAGGAGCGGAAAGGCCGTCTTATGCAAGGCCCAACGGTCTTGCACACCTTTCGCCCGTCCTTAGCTCGTTCCACGATGCTTCTCGTGCAGATTGCGCTCGCGGCGTTGATCTCGTCCGCGTCTGCGGTGACGATCACGGACCCCGCCGCCTTCGTTGCAGAGACCTTCGACTATGTCGTTGTGGGCGCTGGCTCTGCTGGGATGACTGTACGTGGAACCACACCTCTTTCCAACTTCAACTGACCAAGACGCGCGTCCAGGTCGCCGCCCGCCTCAGCGAAGATCCATCAGTGAAAGTGGGCGTCATCGAAGCTGGTGGCACCGCGCTAGGCGACGACAGAATTGACGTTCCCGGCATGGTGAGCGCCTGACCCGTCGCCCATCATCGCTAGCGCGCAAAGCCTCATGATACCATCTACAGTTTGGCGCCGGCCTGAATACCGTGTATGACTGGAACTACACAACCGAGGCACAGCAGAATGGCGTCCCAAGTCGCCCCTGGCCTAGGGGACGGGTCGTCGGAGGTAAGTCCAGGGCGTCGTGATTTGTGGGCGAGTTAAGCTAATGAGGGTAACAGGCAGTTCCGCGCTGAACTTTTTGGTCTGGGACCGCGCGTCGAAGGCGGATTACGATGTGTGGGAGAAGCTGGGAAACGATGGATGGAACTGGGATAGGGTGGTGAAGTACATCAACAAGGCGGAGACATGGATGGAGCCCACGGCGGACGAGGAGGCCGCGCTGCACGCGAATCCCGACCCGTCTTACTTTGGCACGGACGGGCCCATCCACGTCTCCTTCGGCAGCCACATCTCGAAGGCGACGCAATCCTGGATTCCTGCTCTCGAGGCGCTAGGCATTCCCCGCAACGACAACCCTTTGAGCGGAAACAATATCGGCGGAAACCAGTCTCCATCGGACATTCGCCCTTCCAACAGCTCGCGCGCCTACTCTGCCGCTGCCTATTACTACCCCAACGAGGCGCGCGAGAACCTTGTTCTGCTCCCGGGCGCTCTGGTTACGAGTATCAACTTCGACACGACCGGCGACAGCCTCACTGCGAAGAGCGTCTCATTCCAGAAGGGTGGCTCCTCCTACAACGTCTCCATCGCCAAAGAGCTCGTGCTCAGCGCGGGGACGGTCAAGTGCGTGTTTTCCAGGTCACGGTACCGTTCTACTTTTACTCATGGGTTGTCTTTAGCACGCCGCAGATCCTCGAGCTTTCCGGGATAGGCAAGGCCGATGTGCTATCCGCGTGAGTCCGAAGCTTTGCATTTAGTCGGCCAATCAGGCTCATGATACCATTCATTATGATTCAGCGCCGGCGTGCCCCAGCTGCTGGACCTGCCAGTCGGGAAGAACCTCCAGGAACACAGTGAGCATCCGCGCGGCTGCGCGGGGTTCCATTGTTAGTATTTCGGTGCTAACGCCAGCCCGCAGCGTATACTTCTATCGCCTTTGAGGTACCCAATGGCACCGACACGCTTGACCGAGTGCGCAACGACCCCGCGTGGCAGACTGAGCAGCTGGCGAACTGGCGCAGCGGCGCGCCGAGTGTGTACGATCAGGCCGTGCCCTCCCTCGGTTACGTGACCCTCTCGCAGCTCGTTGGCGACGCAAAGGCGGCTGAGTTACTCGCGGACGTGCAGGCATATGTGGCGACGCAGGCAGACTCGGTCTACTACCCGATCATGCAGGCGCAGCTGGATCTCCTGGCGGACGATACGGTCGGGCAGATGGAGCTCATCGCCATCGATGGATTCTACGCTGCTAGCGGTGCGCCGGAGGCAGGAAAAGAGTACATCACCTACCTTGCGGCTAACCAGCATGCGTTCAGCCGAGGTGCGTGCATCCAGAGCGTAGTTTTTGGTCTTGGGCGCTGACTAGGCGTCTATAGGCTCCATCCACATCTCTAGCAACGATGCGAGCACGTACCCTATCATCGAAGCCAACTACTTCGATGTCGACTTTGACCTCGACGTCCAGACCGCCGGTACAGGAAAGATGATCGAGGTCGCGCGCGCAGGCCCTTACGCAGACTACGTCGGCGCGCAAGTGGTGCCCGCCCCGAACGCTACCGACCTGCGCGACTTCTCGAAGACGACGCTGATGACCGAGTACCATCCCATCGGCACGGCGAGCATGCTGCCGAAGGACAAGGGCGGAGTTGTGGACGCGCAGCTGAAGGTGTATGGGACGACGAATTTGCGGGTCGCGGATGCGTCGGTCGTTCCGATTCATATTGCAGCGCATATGCAGGCGACGGTGGTTGGGATTGGAGAGGCTGCGGCGGACATCATCAAGGGTGTTGTATGATCTCTTTTCTCTTAAGGGCTCGCTATCTAGTTAGGTTCGTTCTATGCATGATGTTGGCTGACGGTGGAATCACCTCAAGTTTGCGTGACCACTTTGTGGGTGCGAGCCTCGTGGCAAGGGCCACGTCACAATCGATCCAGTGCGTATCTCTCGTCCTCCTACCATCATCTGTCCCTTGACATGAACAGCAGATCTGCCAAGTTGAAAGACCTTGTCCATCGTACCCGAAGGAAACCTCGTCACGTCGATATAATATCGACTATCCCGACGTTTCTCATTTTACGCATTACCTATTTTCTGACCGCGAGCGATATCGCCGCACTATCGTCAACTTGCAAAGGTCTTCGTTCCGCCGTCGTTCCTGTTCTTTTCTCCCACTGCTGGTGGAAGAAGCGAAGGGGGCCTCCCAGCAACTTATGGCCCTTCATCAGGTATGTCCGATACGCCAGCGTACATTTCCTATTCCCCTTCTGACTAGTACACGACAGGCATCTTCACGTTCATGCTGCAAAGCTCGAACCTCGTAGCGAATTTCTCCGTGATCTCAGTCAGGTCACATCTTTGCACGTATCCGGCGAGACCATCTCGTCCGGCCTTGCCTCCATCTTGACCGCTGCCTCCAACCTCGACACTCTCGATCTTTCGTGTATGTCTTGGCGTGGACCCTTGGCCCCTATCGGACGTGGAAATCGGGACATTTGGCCTGATCATAAGCTCATTCCCGTCTTTCCTGAATTGTCATCTCGTCCTACCAAAGTCATATTTTGCTCGAAGCTCGGACCTGACTACAGACGTCCACACGGACGGGATTTCTACCAACCGCGGATGCTTGCGCAGCGATTGACCTTCGCGACATTACTGCACCAGCTCGACGTCTCGCGGGTGGACTACCTGCAAGTTGGCTTGGAGGCGCTCTGCTTGCCGTGCGCTATTGCGTATACGTGGTCGTCCCTGCGCACGCTCGTGCTCACGGGGTTCTGGATCCAAGACCCCGTAGCGCTTGAGGACAGAAGAGTGCGTACGCCTGCGTGGATCTACGAGCACATACATCTGGGAACGCTGATCGCCTCAGCACCCCGCTTGCGCGTCCTACGCGTGCAGTGGCGCCGAGCAGAGGATTGGTGCTCAGAGAATGATGACCGGCCACGCCCTGCTCTGTTGTGGCCTGCAGACGAGGAGCCCGACGTACCCTTGATGTCGCTCAGGGAGCTGACTCTGCATAATGCAGCCCCAACGGATGGCATCTTCCGGCGTCTGCCCCCGAACCTGCGCACTCTGTCGCTGTTGGAATGGCCGCACTCTGGCTTTGCCACTAGTGCCCGTGGGCTGTGGCACTTCGAGACGTATGACTTCGATGAGGACTCTGTCGATGATCCTCCGAGTATCATCATGACTGGAAGAAGGCTGATGAAGGTTCTTGCCATTGTCCCCCTGCCCCGCCTACACGAGCTACGTATTTCGTTCTATGGACTGGAAGATATGCGACTTTTTGACCATATTGCGACTGCGTTCCCGCGGCTGCGCGTGCTCGAGATTCACGCAGAGACGAGCAAGGACTGTCTATGGAGAAAGGAGCGCTTGGTGAGCTCGAAAGTCCATATGAAAAGCCTCCACCTGACCAGGCAATGTTCAACAGGCGGCCTTTGCGAAAGCGCTGGCGCCCTTGCGCCATCTACGCATCCTCCGTATCAATGCGTTTCGGGACGTGGTCGAGGACGACCCACCTCCTAGGAACCCAGACGCAGGAATTCTGGGGGAAGATATTATCTCAGCCTTATTCGGACCTCTTCACTCGGTCAGAGAGCTGTGGCTACCCTATTCTTTCACCAAGGGTATCAAGTTTCGCTCCGCCAGACGAGGATGGGAAGAACCCTTGAGCGTTCGGCGCGATGAGAAAGGGGGTGTATGGCTCGAGCCGATGGTGGGCTCGACCGAGGATCCAAGGTGAGTCGATCCTTTGTCTTATCGCTACTGGCCTGAGACTGACTAGGATCTGCGCTAGGTTGGAGGAAGACGACGATGAGTAGGGGTAGAGAGTATAATCACACTTAACCCACTTAAGTCAATGTACAAGTATTTCTGCTATGAGAATGTGACTCATACAGCGTTTGAGCGCCAAACAGGACTCCCTTGACCTCTTTTGAGGGTATGGGACCATCCCAGAGAGACCACAGCCCTCCCTCGGCGCCGAGCAAGCTCCTCCAGAGTGCTCCTCCAAGGCACTATGGCGGAGTGGTTAACGCGAGAGATTAGAAATCTCTTCAGACTAATCTCCTATTCGCCACGACGCCAACTTTGGTGTGTGCTTTCCACACGCCAAATGTGTGTGAAGAGGGCATCACCAAGTCGTTGCTAGCCTGATGGAAAAGTACAAGGGTTGAGGGTGCTTGGCCTTATTTGGCAACAACAATAGCCACCAAAAGCGCGGACGCCAGCCCCGCTTGCGCCCAACCATTCTTGATTCTGACCATCACCATGTCTCAACGTAAACTCTTGTACAAGCCTGCCTCGCCTCGTATGCGCATCAGCGTGCCCTTTCAGCCAGGCAACAACCCCCCAGCACGCGTAGATCCTGCACCGCCGATCGTCCGTTCAAGCGCTGTCGAACCGGGCGCATATATGCGTCCGGCGAGCACTGGCATAGTCTCCCAGTCCACGACATCAACCACATTTGCCACTCCAAGACCCGTCATCCGAGTTCCGATCACGCCTTTCACCACCAAGGCCCCCGCTGCTTATTCCCCCGCCGCTTATTCCTCCGAATCCGCCACGACCCGCTCGTCTCAGACTGAAGCCATTTACGTTTCCTCCTCACCTGCACCAGAAATGAAGGACGCAAGCCCTGCACCCGACAAGATGCCCGAAAGCCCTGCACCCGACACGATGCCCGAACTCGCCATCACCGAACCGACACATGAACTCGCTGCTCTCGCTTCTTACGCCTCTTCCTCGCCTGCCCCCGATTCGATGGAAGACCCGACTGCACTCGCCTCGAACGCTGCGGCTGCTCGTGCGCCCGCCACACCCCCTATCACTCGATCCCAGACCGCCCTCCTTCGCAAGTCCGCTCGTACTTCCCTCCCTCCGCTTTCGGACTCTGAGGACTCTGATGATGAGCCGATCATCGTTGACACTGTTATGGACGACGGCACATCGACTCTCGCTACCGCTCGCGATCCCCCTCCGGCCTCCGCTCCCTCTCAATCTGTCGACTCTGCATCTATCGACTACGCTCCCACGCCTGCGTCATCTCCAGTTGCCAGCACCGTCAAAGCAAGAGGCCGGGCGCGCAAGACCGATGCGCCTGTGCTTACCCAGCAGCAGGGTCAGAAGAAGGCGCCTGCACCCGCAGCAGAGAAGGGCAAGGGGAAAGCTCCGGCAGCGTCTACCGTGCGTACGGCCGCTCCTGCGGCGCCACGGGCGAAGAAGGCGAGAGCGACCCGCCAGCGAGGCGACACGTCGGAGATCGCGACCAAGACCATCGCGCTGTCGTATGCTGTGCACCGTGCCGAAGCTCTGGAAGAGGAGCGCAGGGAGGGACGCAGGGCGCTGGCGAACGCGAACACTGCGATCGTCAAACTGACTGCGATGGTCGAGAGTTACCGCAAGTCTCTCACCAGTACGCATATATTCCCTTTTCTTACCTCTCGCTGCGTGCTCATAACGGTTCAGCGTTCAGTTTTGACGATAGCGCCTGGACCGGCATGAACAACACTGTCACGTACCCGCAGACATACAGCACTGGCTTCAACGGTCTCGCTACCGCACCTGGGATGGGGGGCATGGGAGGGGAGCTCGGCGTGGCCGGGGGCAGCGGTATGGGGCCCGGGCCGAGTGGTGCTGGAGGACTGTACGGCGTAGCCGGTGGCAGCAATATGGTGGCCGGCATGAGCAGCATGGGAGGCAGCAACATGGCGGCTGGCATGAGCAGCATGGGAGGTGAGCGACCATTGTCTGGTCCTGTTACGTGCCTGATAGCCGTCAGCAGACGTTCAGATGGTCTACGGTGGCCCGCACAACGCCTATGAGACTTGAGCACCTGCGCTCTGCGATGAACTTTGGATTTGCACACGACTACCTACCTTCTTTACCTGCATCGCTCACAACTGTCGTCACACATTATAATTCCTGTCTTTACTAGTTGTCATTGCATATACTAAAGGATACACGTGTATCACAATTACAAACAGAGGTCCAAGTATGCGTCATAATACTCTTCGAGGGTAAGTGTGTGATGCGACTGGCTCAAGTGCTGGACCGCGCGCTCCATGGCGAGGGTGACTTCGTGGTCGGGCTGCGACTGCTGAAGCTGAAAGGGCATGAGTACCGAGTCGTACACAAATCGTGGTACACGTACGTCCTCGAGTGCGATCTCCGCCTCGGCCAGAGTCCAGGTGCTCAAGTCCTCGTACGACGGCCAGAAATCCACCGCCGGCAAGTCCTCCTCAGTCTCGTCGTCCAGCCGATCAAGCAGTCGCTGCACGCTGCCGATGACATCGGCGACGGCTGGACTCTCTGACGCGTTCTAGGCGCATGTTCAGAACGGCATACAGAGATGCAATAGACGAGCTTACCTCTTGCAAGATCTCAAGCCCTTGCGCGACCAAGTCGCGTGCAGTGCCCGATGCCTTCTCCTTCGGGGACGCTGCCCTCTTGCGTGCGGTGGTTGATCCGGAGTCGGGCGCGTTGGCGAGCTCCTCAGCGGGCACCTTCGCGCGTGCGGGTCTCTTGCCGCTGGCCTTGATCCAGGCTTGCCTGTGCGTGTCCTGGATCTCCTTGAAAGTGAGAGAGTCGACGCAGTCCACGAGCATGTGGTCGTCGGTGAGAGTGTCGTAGTCGGGCGCGCTGAGCGAACGGGTCAGGCAGGTGTGACGAACGACAGAAAGACGGATGCGTACTGATAGTCGCAGGCAGGACACTTGAGACCCTTGATATCGTCACGGAAGATCTTCATGATCAGCTGCCGCCAATACGAGTGCTGGAGGAGACTGCAGAGCAATTGAGCAACGGTGATGGCTGGCACGAGAGAGAAACTGACAGGTGCTTGTTGTACTCGCCGATGGTCGTAAACACGCGCTTGTCGCCCCTCTGGACAGTAAAGCGCTGCTTTGCGAGGTGATCGTCCACCAGCAAGCACAGCTGGCAGTGATACTTGAGCACGCCGTCCACGATGGCCTCCACCGCCTTGTGTATGCTGTTCTCCAACGGGAGGTATAGGCGACGGGTGAGGATGCGCAGGGTGGGCCCGAGCGAGGGCATGATGGCGCGATTCGACTCCGACACACCGTCAAGCGGGACGTCTGTCGGGGGCAGGAACTCGTCCGCGACGTACTCGTCCCCGTCGAGATTGGTAGTGCCCGCGTGTTTCTTGAGCTGGTAGATGACGGACGAGTCGATGGCCTGGTTTAGTACACGAGCATCGGGCTCGTCGTCGAGCGCGAGCAGTCCGTCGTCGTTGTCTGGCACGAGGGGTATGGTCTTGGATAGCGCGGGAGTGGCGGTGAGGGCGGATGTGGACGCGACGGGCTCGCAGGAAGTGGACGCGAGTCCGTCCGCGCCGAACATGCGCTGGCCTTCCTCAACGAGAACGCGTTGGGTGTACGAGATGCCCTTGAGGCGCTTCGTCGCATCCGCGCGCTCCTGGAGGGTGCCGACCGGTGGCGCATCGCGTCTGCCACGGAGCTCCTCGCGGCAGAGGCGGTCAAAATGTGCACGGACGCGTTTGGTGCGCAGCAGAGTCGCCCTCTCCCTGGCGACACCGACTTCGTGCTGGAGCTGGACAATATGTGTGAGCGAACTGGGAAGCGGGCGGTGTGTGCGAGGGACCGCACCTCTATGGCACGCAGTCGAGTCTGGGCGAGGTCGCGCGTGGGCAGCGTCTTGTAGGTGAGCGTCTCGTCGGTGGCATCGTTTGCGCGCTCGATGGCCGCGCTCACCGAGGACGGACGGTCGCAGAGGGTGAGGTTGTTGAAAAGTGTCTTGAACTCGGCGAACAGGCGTTCGACATCGGCCTCGCACTCGATGCTCAACGGTTCCTGTCGAGTGGGGTGAGAGGGACATTGGGCGGGATCCGTTGACGGACGTACCTCTGCCGCAAGGCGTTTGGCCTCGGCTCTCAGCGCTGCTGTAGACTCCGCCTCCAGGCGGGCGATATTCGCGGTCTGCGACACGCCGTCTGCCGTGGCGACCTGGGCGCGGGTGCGGCGGACGACGGCGTCCAGGACGACAGCCGTGAGTTCCTGCTGCTCACGAAACCGGCGCGCCATCTCGGGGCTGACGGTGGGGTCTATCGTGCACAAGCGCATGGCGACGAACGAGTGGTTGGTGTTGCCGTGGTTGTAATGCTCGAGCAGGACCTTGTACGCTCTGTCCGGCGCCTGTGCGAGCAGCGCCCGACCCATCTCGAGTCCGTAGGTCATCGCTACCTTGGAGCCGGTATGAGCGAGATGGGCGACAGAGGGACCGCAAGCGCGTACCTGTTCACCCGCGCCGCGTCGCCAGCCGCCGACGCCAGTGGAGGGGATGCCGGAGATCTTGGTGCGGGTGGCGGTGACGTTCGAGAAGGCGCGAGAGTTGGCTGCCTTGGGAGGGTGCACAAAGCCCGCGCCTCCCTGCTTGACGGCGCGGAAACTGTGGAGGGCGTGATGAGCGAGTGCGGACGGCGGAGAGAGGGCGTGTGTACGGACAGGTACCAGTCCAAGGCTTCGGGGAGGATCTCGCGCACAGGGTCGCTGTGCGTGAGAAAGATGAGAAAAGTCTGGGCGGAGAGGTCAGCGGAAGGGCGCAAGGGGAGAGAGAGGGGAGCTGACCGAGTACTTCTTGCGACAAAAGACGCCACGCGCGTACCAATCCGGGAGAAAGTACGTGGGTCCGTCGAGGAGGACGTACTCCATGGCCTCGACCGAGTCCAGGTTGTACGCCTGCTCCTTGTCGTATGGACGTGTGAAGTAGCCCTGCAAGAGTGCGTGAGTATGCGATGAGAGAGGTGGGCACGGTGGGCTACCTTGAAGCTGTGGAAGCGGAGCTCGACCCGCCATCGATACTCGTCCAGCTTGCGCACGGTGACGTCCCTGAACGTCAACTTTGCCCCATTCTCCTCGTGCTTCTTGCTGACGGGGCCGAGGGTGGATGCGCGGAGGCCAAAGTAGAAGGGGAGGATGAGCTGCTGGCAGTGCTGGAGGACGACCTGCCAGTCCTTGTACGGTTCCGAGAGCAGGTCCTCGAGGAGAACCATGAGCTCGCCGGGGCCGTAGTAGATTCGGTTGCTGTACCGGCGGTCGAGGCCGTACACCCTGGTCACTGCGTGAACGTCAGAGGAGCGGAGGAGGGTTGCAGAGCAGGCTCACGCGCAAAGACCTGGTCCCTGACGACGGTGAAGAGATCGTGCTGGCCGAGGATGACGGTGCCGCACTTCTTGCCCGACTTGGAGTCGACAGCGTACCGGATGATGCACTGCACAAAGAGCCCGAACCAGCAGGCGAGCGTGCGCGACTTGAGGGGCTGCCCGTCCGGGCGCTTGACGTGGTCGAGCTGGCGAAGGCGGTAAGCGTGTGGGGGGTTGGAAGGGGCGGAAAATACGCACGAGAAAGCGTAGAAAGGAGGGGCCAAACTTGAGGATAGCGTCCCCGTTCCAGGCGGCGTCCTCTGGCCAGTCGGGAGCCATGAGTCGGTACCAGGACATCCAGCGACCGAGCATCCGCGCGCGGGCGTTGCGCGTCTTGTCGGCCTCGGACGATTCCACCTGTTCCGCCCATGCCTGGATCTCGGCCGAGTACTGGTCAATCTCCCTGCCAGACTCCCTGAACGCCTTGGTGAGCTTGGCGATCTGGAGGTCGACGAC
Organism: Pleurotus ostreatus/Saccharomyces cerevisiae fusant; assembly: GCA_024196135.1. Classification (NCBI taxonomy): domain Eukaryota; kingdom Fungi; species Pleurotus ostreatus/Saccharomyces cerevisiae fusant. Next base: position 17,227 of record JAMQCK010000284.1, on the reverse strand, counting down.
GTGCTGGTCCCGGGGGTCGACGATGACGCGCGCCGGGAGCGGAATCTCGTCCAAGGACCGGGGCACGTACGGCCCCGAGGTCGCGCTAGGCTTCGGGATGGCGGCCGCATCCGGGTTCAGCGGTCGCTTCGCGAGTGGCTGGAGGCAGGCGGGGAGAGCGGGCATGATGGGCGCCGTAGGGTCATGGTCGACGGGGTCCTCTTCCACCTGGCGGCGGCCGGCGGCGATGTTGGACTCGAGGGTGGACATGTACGGCTGGGCTTGGAACGGGGTGTGCAGGAGTGTGGTAGACCGACGTTCGTCGCGAGCGAGCGCGCCTGGCGTCGGGTTGTCTGCCGCGAGCTGCGCACGAAACTGACGGGTGGGATGGACACCCGGGTGGAGGGGGTTTGACGACATGGACGAGTGGGGGACATGCTGGACGGGTCTTTATGGGCGACGACGGGCAAGGATTCGCGCGCGAGCGGTGTTGGCGTGTGGAAAGCACATGTCAAAATTGATTACAATTAATGTCAAAAGTCTACTGCTCGTCCGTGGACGTGTCCGCGGGCATCTCCTTCTCCTCCTCTTCGTTTTCCACCTCAAACAGCCGCTCGGCGATGGCTCGACTCTGGAAGCCTTTGAGAAAGGCGATGACCGCGTGGTCAAAGTCGCGTTCGGGCTCCTGGAGTTGCAAGAAAGAATTGAGGATCGCGGTGAACTCGCGGGTGCGACTGTTCGGCTGGAGCGACTTTACTGTCCAGAACGGATCGAGAAGGACGATGAGGCCAAACTGGGAGATGTTGAGTGAGAGCGAGAGATAGGGGAGCGCGCAAGTCACCTTCTTGTACACCTGAACGAGTCTGTTCCTGCCCGTGACGATGGGGCGCATGACGTTCTGCTTCCATCGTACAAAGTCGGGATCCTGTTCGACGCCTGCCTTGTCGAGCGCTGTCACGTAGACTTGCGGGTACTGCGAGAACCAGACGGACTTGAAGAACTCTTCCTTTTGGACGGAGCGGCCGCCTTCGCCGCCGAGCGCGAGCCAGCGGAGGCCAAACTCGATGGTGTCTGCCTGGATGCGGAGGTGGCGGCGGAGGCCGACGAGATCGCGAGAGATTTCGGAGGTGTGGATGCGCTGGGGCGACGGTGAGCGCGGGGCGGCGGCCTTGGCCGCGTGATACGCACGTTGTGGAGCTGCACGAGCAGCACGCCATCGTCTCCATGTGCGTCGACGGCGTCGTACGCGGTCACTGCCTGTGTGACCTCGTCCGCGGGGGAGCTCGAGTCCCAGATCTTGGACGAGTGCTGCTCGATGCCGCAGAGCAGACGGTGAAGGGCGCCGTCCTCTGTCTCTGCGCGAGACGTTGGCTCGGGCGGGTTGACGGCGATCCGCCACACGTCCTCGACCGAGCGCGCGTCGCGGGGTCGCGCGAGGATGGCGGCGAGACGGTCGGGCGGCGGCGCGACGCGATCACCTGGCGCCGCAACCTTCTTCTTGGCCGCGCGCGGGGCCCGACCGATGATGTTGGCGCTCGGCTTGATGTATTCCTTGAGCGCGGCCATGCGAGCCTTGGACTCGCGCTGGAACTGGGCCGCCTGCTGGCGCGACGCCAGCGGCGGGAGCTCCATCTCGGTCAGCTTGCGTAGCCGGTGCAGGAAGCGCTTGTGGTCGTAGGGAAGGTCCATCGTTGTCCCCTCCCCCCGCCCTCCCCCCGTTTATACCCGTCGGGAGGGATAGGAGGTGGGACGACGGAGGCTGAGCGCGTGCAGGATTCGGACGGAGTGATGAGAGAGTATCAAGAAAGCAGGTTCGCGCGCGCAGGATTCGGACGGGACGCGCAGGATTCGGACGAAGAGTAGGACACAGGTTCGCTCGAGTCCCAGATCTTGGACGAGTGCCGCTCGATGCCGCAGAGGAGACGGTGGAGGGCGCCGTCCTGTGTCTCTGCGTGGGACGTTGGCTCGGGAGGGTTGACGGCGCGCGTCGTCGGGTGAGGATGGCGGCGAGACGGTCGGGCGGCGGCGCGAATTTTTGTTGGGCCCCACGAAAGCCGCTGCCTGCACGTCCAAAGGGCCGACCCCTAACTTGGAAGAGTGCCCGGGCGGGTCGCTCCGCGAGAGATTGAGTGGTCTCCTGCGCGAAAGAATGCCGGGGTGGGGTCGCTTCGCGAAAAAGTGCCTGGTCGGGATCGCTTCGCGAGAGAATGCCCCCATCGCTTCGCGAGAGAATGCCCCCATCGCTTCGCGAGAGAATGCCTCCATCGCTTCGCGAGAGAATGCCTCCATCGCTTCGCGAGAGTATGCCCCCATCGCTTCGCGAAAGATTGCCCGCTCCGTTCGGAATTGGGCCTCGCTCCGCTCGGTGCCCAATTCCTCACTCCGCAGGACTCAAACGTGCGGTATAGCTCAAGGGCGCAGGTTCGAATCCTGCTGGTGTCGACTCTTTTTGGCCCAATTTGCAGCCCATTTGGGTAAGGGGATCGATGGAAAATCGGGGAAGAGGTACGAGGAGGAGGGGGTGTGGTGCAATGGCATATTCTTGCATATACGCAACTCAGAAGAGGTTGTAATGGAGCTCTACACGCTCTCTGGCATCCAAGGTTGCTATACTTGAGCTTACAGATGGGTAGAAGGTCGCTTGCAGCGTGCGTAAGGAGCTGATGTATATTTGCCGGCAACTGCCGAGCGTGTCACGGTTGATATTTTACCTTCTGCCACGTGCTCCGTAGTTGGCACGTTCCATCTCCATTTGCTCGGTATGAGCGCTACCGCGAACGAAGGCTGAAGGGATTTAGGGTGTAGGCAGCACCACTATTATTACACACAAGACATGTCCCTGGAAGCTGTAGTAGCCTACACTCATGCCATCCACCCAGCGAGGACGACCAAGAACGCGAGCCCCATGACTAGGACGGCTACATCGTCTAGTACTAGTCCGCCCATTTGCAGGTACTTCATCCCATGCACGATGGTGCTTGAGAGTGCGGGTGGTAGATGGGGCAGCGCTAATTGCAGTAGCGCAGGTGGGCGCACGTCGTCCTGGAAGTTATGTTAGCTACGATTCGCGTGTGATTGAAGACGAGGTCACTGACAGTACGGCTCAAGATTCTGAAGGAGTGTAAGAGCATCTCCAGCACGAGGAACGCGTATACGAAGGGCTGCGCGCCGACAGTCGCTTCCCAGACGCCCACTTCCGGCGCACGACGCGCGAGCTGCGCCCAAGGCCACCACCCGATGCCGCCGCGTCGCCACTTCGACGGGTCCCAAGCAATCCACGCGCCCGTGTTCGCCCACGTACTCGGGTCGGCCCAGCTTGACCAACCGTCGGAGAGGCCGCCGAAGCCCCCGCCACCAAATGGCGCGTCGTCCGCGACGACGCCCGTCGGCCTCAAGAACACGAAGTACGCAAGGAGCGCCCACACGGCGACGGCGTGGATGAGGGGCAGCGCGCGCTGAAGACGCGTAGGAGGCTTGCGCGGCGTTTGCTGCTGCTGGCCGAGCTGAGGACCCGCAGCTGCAGCGGCGGCGGACGGGTCGAAGCCCATTTGCGACATCATCGCCAGGAGGGGGTTGTCCGCTAGGCCTTCCATGCCCGCGCCGGGCGCACCACCGCCAGCCATGCCCATGAGCGCCGCGAGGGGGTTGTCCTGCGGCGGGGCGGACGGAGAGCGCGCAGAGTGCGCTCGGGGATTCGCATTGGTGTTGTCCGAGGCGGAGCGCGCGCTTGTCGAGTTGGTCGAGGCTGGGGGCGGGCCGAGGCCGGGGCCGCCGGCACCGGCCATGAGGGCCTGCATGAAGCGGGATTGCTCTTCTTGGGACCAAACATTGGGGTCTGGGGCCGCTGGGGACGCGGCAGCCGCAGGGGCTGGGGAGGGTGAGGTGAAGGGGCTCGGTGAGGAGTCACGGAAGGGCGTAGTTCCGCGGGATGGGGGCGGCATAGAGCTGTCTTCGCCCATAAATTGGGACCGCATAGGATGGAGGGGGCGGTCTAGGGCCGTTGGTTAGCTGACGATCGTGACATGCATACTTGGAAAGGAGGCAGCAAGTGAAGGGATACGGCAAATGAGGTTGGGGTAAGAGCATAGTTAAAGACGTACCTTCTTTGAGATATGCAGCACCCTCTCCGTGAGCCGTAGTCTTCAATTTTGAGAGACGGTCGCTGCCACGAGAGAGGATAGCACGCCGCCTGGCTTCGGCGCGCTCTGCGGCGCTTGGGGAGGAGGCCATTGTTTGTCGCGATAGAGATGATGCGGGGTCTAGTCGCCGGGAGAATGTCGTATGTACTCGCTTGCGCTGGAGAACCCGGGACGACTCTGAATGTAGACGTGTCCGGTCAAGAAGAGAACAAGGGAGTGGGGAGGCGGACACGCGTCGGTAAAGAACGCCACGTGCACGACGCGTTGGCGATCACAACACCGATCGTGTGGCACCACCGCTTGGCTTCGACGCCCATGTGCTCGGTGCTGGTCCCCAGATATCAGCGAGACTGGGAAATATACTGCAATGAATGCCGAATCCCGCTTCTGCTTTCCGTACTCTGGCCTTGGAATCTTGTGCTGCTTTCACCTACCCAGTCCTATCGAGCTCTCTTCCTAGTGTTGAGGCTCTCCAGCGCTCGGACCTTGCAATCCGCGAGGGCTACTGCAAGCACTCCTGGCGATGAAGCATGGCTCTGCTTCGATCTGACATACGGATCTGACATACGGCGGAGAAGGACCCTCGGAGCGGTGGTATGATTGCCTCCGCATCATCAGCTGGCAGACGGTCCGCGGGAGAAGCACGTCTCCGTTACCCCTCCTATGCCTACGCACTCTGCTGATCACGAAAATAAATAGAGATCCTTCTCATATTTTGTTACGCCCGGGCCTTTCTCACCCCGGACAGCAATGTCTGACTGCACGACATTGTCCGCTGGAAGAAGGATCGTATGGGTCCTCCTGACAAAATATGCATAGCCTCGTCGCTCAACTATGCATAGGAGGCATTATTTCGTTTAGACGCCGATGACAGGCTATCATGTCCGCCGATCGCCTTTCGAGCTATAAAGCTCAACATCGCGTCATCACCATCCTTCGTCTCGTTTTCTACTCAATCCTTCACAGACTATCTCTACATCTCGCCATGTCCGACATTCCTGAAAGCACCAGCGCCGGTCGTCTGCGCGGCCAGACGACATCCGTCGTGCCCGAGGGCGTACCCGCCTTACTCGAAGTCGACACCGGACGCCCGCGCGGCGCGTCAGCACCCACCCCGCCTAGTCTCAACAAGTCCCCATCCTTTATGAACCGTCTCAATAGCTCTTTTGCAAAATCCAAACGCGACACTCCGCCATCCTCGCCGAAGACCACCGCGCCGCCCACGCCCAGCGCTCTGTGCCCATCCGAGAGCGAGACCTCGCTCTCCGATTGTCCCAAGGACTCAGAGGCCGTCCCGCCCAAGAAGAAAAGCCCATTCTTCCGTTCGACGCAGGCCAGCGTTGAGCGCGCGCTGGACAGACTGCTCGAGTACGGCCCCGGCTTTGCCAAAACTACCCTCGTCTTGTCTCCGGAGCTTTTGAAGGTTGTCCCGGTACCGGGCGTCGCAGAGATGGCACGCACGCTCGTTAGTATCTGGCAGGAGACGCAGCGCCTTGATGTCAGTCGATCCGCTGCTCTCACCTTTGAACTCTTCTCACTCCTATTCAGATCAACCGCGACGCGTGCTATAACCTCGTCGTAGGTTGCGCAGGCTTCCTCACGACTATACGCCAGCAGGTCGACCAAATATCGGACCCGAGAGGCGCTGCCATCTTAGATGGTGCTGTCCAGGAGATTATCAAGTACGGTGTAATTCCGCAATTCTAGGTCTTCGCTAACATTGTACGCCCAGAAAATTCAACGCCATCCAAGCGTACCTGATCGAGATCAATAACTACTCAAGCTTCAAGGCCTTCGCTGAACGCGACAGAATCGCGCGTCGCATTAACGAGCTGAAGAATGACCTGCATCAGGCCAATCTGGGATTTAACGTACGCACAACAGCACCTACAGCACGTCGTCCTGACTTACATTCGCACAGAACACCGTGCAAGTCTCGATGATATCGCACATCCAGGGCCTCACCACTGCGTGCGGGATCGTACCCATGTCGACCTCCAGATCGGCGCAATCTGTGCGTAGCGAGCTAGACAAGGGCCTCAGCCAGTCCGACTCGTGCCTGCGCGGTATGGGCATGACGCCGTCGCCGTCGAGCGACTCGGTCGGCGACGCCGCACCCAACAAGCAGCCGGCCCTGAACATCTCGTTCGCCGCCGCAGGCTGGTCGGACGGGGCGCTCCCGACGCGCGTCACGGACGCGAAGCAGACGTACACGTCCATGACGCTGTCGCCCAACCAGATCGAGCGCGTACTGGCGCGGCTGCGCGCGCCGGTGGAGGTGGGCGGGGCGGGGTATAATGAGGAGCAGATCTGTCGGGAGCTGGCGGAGTTGAGGTTGTTTATGTCGAGGGCGGGGAATATTCAGGGGAGGCTGTTGGCGTTGCTGGAGGAGGAGGGGTCGCAGATTCCAGGTGCGCTGAGAGCGTTGCAGTTGCTGTAGGCGGGGATGGGAGGCACAGCGGCGTTCGAGCGAATGGCTTCACGGCCGTCTGGTTTCTGGACTTGAAGGAATGGATATTGCGCGAAAAGATACATACTATACCCCACTGTCTTTTTACAGGGAAATCGGGCCTCGTATACAATGCGTGTCGAATGCCTCCCCATCATCGCGGTTGACGCCACTCAAGTCGTTAACAAATGGAACAGGTCGAATTACCCCACGAGGGCGACACGACCCGAAGCTGAAGCATAGCATCAGTAGCCGTCTTCGACCATTCTGCAGTAAGGGTCTTAGTATGAGCCTTGCATTCGAAAGCCAGGTACGCACTCAATTAAGCCGGGTTGCAAACAAAGGCGCGCTACGCCATTCTCCCGCGCGATTCTGTACACCTGCCATACGCGTCTCCACCTCCGCAAATCGGTCCTCACCATCGTCGGCAGCCAGAACTCGGACACGCCCTCCAGCGGGCTCAATGCGCGCACGATGTCGTCGGTGCGGAGGCCGTTCATCCAGCGGTGGAAGCGGACTTTGCGCATGCGCGTTTCCATGAATTCCTCAGGGTCCTCGCCCTCGTCGGGCTCCCCGATGCAGCAGATGGACCAGTCTTCGTCTTCGGGCGGTTCAGTGAGGACTTTGTTGAAGGTGCTGACCTTGAGGACGCGGAGGTTGGCGAGAGGGGCGAGTGTGCGGGCGAATTCGATCTGGCAGGCGATGAGAATGAGAGGGGATGGGAAATGAAGGCATGCTCACCAGTTCGTCAGGCGTCCAGAGACATCCGGGGCCGATCTCTGCGTGTATCTCGAGCTCCTCGAGAAGCGGGAAGAGCGTCGCGATACGCTCGAAGAGCATCATGTCGGCGTGCAGGCGGAACGAGAGGCGGAGCTGGCGCAGCTCAGGCATCGGCCTCGCCTCCAGGATGTCGATTAGCTCCTCAGCCGTGCGTATGCCGCGTATTTGGCGTGTCTCGGCCAGTAGATAATAGGCAATGGCAACGTGTTGTGCAGGATATGTGGGTAGGCCATGAGGGATAACTTGCGCAAGGATGATGGCAGCTGGTGCAACAGTCCTTCGTCGAAAGCGAGGTTTCGGATGTCAAGCTCTTCGAGCTCAGGGATGGCGATGCTAGACGGCGGCGGAGACTCGTCCGCGGGCCATGCGATACAATGCGGAAGCTGTCCTCTATAGCAGCGACAGAGTATGCGCAGGACGCGCAGGCGAGGCGCAGTCATGAGTATCGTTCCGAGATGGACGTACGCGTGAGCGCGCATCTCTGGCTCGGTTTTGAAGTCTTCATAGGCGTCGTCGGGATGAAGACTGATCCCAGTGACCACGAGTGTGGTCAGCGACATCCAAGTGTACGCAGAGGCGAAGGGAATGCTCAAGACCTCCATGCCGACCTCGAGGACTTCGACTCTAGAGAGGTCGATCTGATAAAGGAGACTCGAGAATGAGCGGCGCACTCGGGATATCTTGCGTATGCACTTGTCGAGGAGGCGGAGAGGAGAAAGGTAATCACGCTGGTGGCGCGAGCAGAATTTGACCACCCGCGGTTTGCAGGATAATGGTGGAAAGTAGGATAGCGGGGGTAGTGTTAGGGCGCGAAGGTCGCTTCCGCTACCGTAGCACAATGTGGAGAAGTCCAGCGCCGTTAAATTATGCGCGGAAGTGAGAATCTTCGCTAGATCGTCTGGTATCAAATCGCCCTCGACATGAAGTGAGGCCAGGCCGTTGAGTTCAAGGAAGAACTTCGACGCGTGAACAGCCTGAAGATGCTCAGCGTGGACGTAGAGATGTCTGGGATCAATGGGGTCAATGGATTGTGAGCGTGTAGAGTCAAAGGGACACGTACTTGATTAGAGGCCATGCACTTTCGGGGGGCTGCAAGTCGTCGTCCCAACGGCACGAAGCGAGAAAGAGGGGGCGAAGAATTGCTCTGAGCGCAGTGCACGTTGACGACAACGCGATCAGATCCTGCCTGAACAGATATCGCTCGAAGTAGAGCAGTATGTCCTGGCTCAAATCAGCAAGCCCAGCGAAGACCCCGAGCGTCGTGCCCATCGCGAGTGAGCCGTTGAGATCGTGGTCAGAGGCAAAAGCGCACGTTGAAACGTCGCCAGTCTGGTCAAGAGTGACCGTGGGGCGTGCAAGCTGACGTTACATGCAGCCCTTTCGGGCCGTGGTAGTCTGAAGAATTTAGATACTACCAGTCGTGTACATGTCTATTACCGGGTGTCTCCTCAGAGACTGAGGCGGAGTAGCTCGTGTGAGGCTACGAGAGGGACAATTAGTGACAGAAGAATTTGAAAGGGATAATTAAACGTGACGGCGAGCGGGGCTGTGTGGGCGACAACCGGTGATTGCCGGCGTTGCCGCGCAATTTGTGGCGACAGGCACCGCGGTGCTTGCGTCCGGGGCGATCTCGCGTTCAAACGCTGATCGTGCAAGTACAGACTGCCTTTGTTCGTCGTCCTCGACAGTGAGCAAATCCCCCTTTGTCGCTGTGCACCGCGACGCGGACAAGCGAAATACTGACTGCGCCGCGCAGCCTGTCCGCCGCAGACCCACCCCTATCCTGCACCGCGATGGCCGCCGCGAGCGAAGTCGTCTTCACGAGACCACAAGCAATGGATATCGACGCACCTGGCAGCAAGCCGCGCCTCACCCCCCTTACAACCCCCACGGTCTCCGACGACGCAGAGAAAACTCCTGTCGCGCTCGCAGACAATACCCCACGTACAGAAGCTGCCGACGACCCGAACCGACTCTCTTTGCCTGGCAAGCGCGCGTCCGAGTCGACCGCGGACGACCGGCCGAGCAAGCGCGCCAGCCAGCTATCCGGCGCGTCTGGTGCCTCGCAGCCATCTTCGCCTGCGCTGCAACGCGCACATCAGTCCTCCCTTTCCGCCAGCCGCCCTGCCCCACCATCCCCGCGTCTTTCGCGTCGCGGCAGCACCACGGACAGACGGTCCAGTGGCACCGCTAGCCGCGCCTCTCGCTCCGCTGCCCCTGCACCCCTCACGCCAGGCATCCACCGCTCCTCATCCCCCGCACCCCCACGTATTCGAGATTATGCTTACCCGCACGACGACCCGCGCCATGTGGGCACCGGTCTCGCGCCTCCCACATCTTCTGCGCCAAATGACCTTGCCGAGGGCTACGTCCGCCTTTCCGGCGAGGGCGAACGGGAGCGCAAGCGCGGCAGCGGCTGGAGTAGCGATCATAGTACGGGAGACGGAGATAATAAAGGTCCTTGGGGTGGCGATGAAGGCTGGGCTGGCCTTGGCTGGATGGGCCGCCTGAGCTGGCAATTCAAGAATGCCAACGGAGGTGCCGGCGCCGCAGGTGGAGGCGAAGGCTCAGGCGGTGGTGGTGGCGGAGGTAGCCAGGGCCCTGCCCGCTACACGGACTCCGATGGCCGCATCGACCTCGACCGTGCTGCTGCGCTCGACGACGACGTGGCTACAGAGCCCGACGTCGACTCTCCCGCTCGCTTCGGCTCCCATTCGCCCCACGCGCCAGAATTCGACGAGGACTCGCAGGCGTACGACGACAGCCGCGTCGACGGGACCGACGAGGAATCGTCGGTACCTGCCCCAGGCGTTTACCGTGCTGCATACTCTTTCGCCGCTGAAGGTCCCGCCGAGATGTCCGTGCGCACTGGCCAGCTCGTGCGCGTGATCGGAGGCGGCGATGCTGGATGGGCTATTGCTGTGCGCGGCTGGCATCCACGGGGGTCGGAAAAAGAGAAGCTGCAGCGGCGAGTGCAGGAACTCGGTCTCGCCGACACTGACGAAGAGGAGGCGGAGGAAGGGGCGGAAGACTCGGGGAAGGAAGACGTAGAGAAGGAGGGAAAGGACGGCGAGCACGCACTCGTACCCGAGAGCTACCTCGAGCTCGTCCGCGCCGACGGGGATGAGGGCGGGAGCGCATAGCCGGTCTTTGCGCTCCTCTTCGCGCCTTCTGCGCAGCGTCGGCTCAAGGCCTCCAGCGAGTCGCTCTAGGTGTTCAGCGGATCGCTTTCCCGCCCGCCCGCCATGTATCGCTGCTGATCACACTCATCGGACATTAGATAACTCAATACCCAACGGCCTCAGCGCCGCCACGCTCTCCAGCATGTACAGATATTGTGTCTCTGCGTCGCGCATACATCGCCTCGTCGGCCTTGCGTACCGACTGCTGTATATATGGACCGCGTCCTGCGTACGTGTACTCACTCATATCTTCTTGTATCGTTGCTGTAGTATCCCGATTCACTGCCCTTGCTTTCGCCCGGGACGACTACTGTCTTTTCTCCCTTATGTGGATGCTCTCCTCGTCGCTCCAGTCAAAGCTCGCCCAGGTTTACTCATACGACAATCCGCTCTGACTTGACCGCTGTCCTTGCGTGTGCATGACATATCGAGCATCTCGAAAGCGGACTAACGGACACGACTCCTTTGCGCGGACTCTTTGGAAATTCAGTCAGAACGTACAATCTATCGGGGCTAGCAGGCTGGAAAGCAAGGCTCTCTCCATCTGGCAGTCCGTCGCCTGCGAGTCAAGCGTCTTTCGTAACATGCTCGTCGAAACTTTCAGTGCGGCCGACGGTATCCGTTCAATCCTGAGGAGGATACAGTAGAGCATCACTTGTTAGGGCATTACCGAGCGATGTAATTACATTCTAACACGTCTCGCTCTGCGCCGATTTCTGAAAATAATATTGGGCCATATAAAGGGACAAGGATCTCCGCAACCAAAAAAGACCATGCCAGCAAAGCCACGCTGGACTTCATACGGCGACAGTGGATCAATAGACGTCGCGGCCTTGATCCCGACCACAGTAGCCGTAGGCCAAATGAACATACGCCGAAGTGGGAAGACAGTCATGGTATGACTGCCAAAGATAACGAAGAACGTTCTACGATGAAAATTCGTCAATCGGCATGCATGCGACTGGTGTAGAGACATACCAGCCCAATCAGCGGCTTCAGGCCTTGCACTACAGGAGAGAAGGCGAGCAGATAATCACCGTTGTCCTCGGCTTCGCGGTACGTGACAATTTCATTCAGGGGAGCGATGGTTACTCTGTAATCCGCTCCATCGCTCGCTCTGAAAGCCATTGCCAGATGATACCTTTTGTCGATGGCGTCGGGTCGAACACAAAATGTGTCCTTGTCCTTGCTGAGCCGGAATCTTCTGCGAGGATGGTACACGTGTGCAGGATGTTTACGGGCGGTAATCCATGCAAAGGCCGCTGGCGGGAGTATTGTCGTCTCGCTGCCTGTGAGAGAATTGAGTGCGAATAACCTGGATTGCGTGAAAGTTTTCACCATTGTCAAGGGTAACGAAGTCGTCAAGCTTCTCCTGCAATATAAATCTCTGCGTAACAATGTCCCAAAGGCATATTTCGCTTAGCCGCACAGTCCAGCCAGGCGCCGCACTCGAACCAAGACGGACAGGGATTGGCGGGGTGTCTTCGCCAGAATGCAGACGGTATTCACTTGGATCTTGCGTGGAAAAGGCGGCAGGGGGCCAAATCTCGTTGTCGAGTATCCACATCCTAGGACAGACGGTGCTGATGACAAGGTCCATAGCAACGGCGAATCAACAGATATATGACTTTACTCACCGCCGATATGAAGGGCTCAGAGCAAAAGACTTTCGCTTGAGGATATGTCAGTCATATACCTGGTTGTCGCATCGCCCACTAACTAATCGAGTAATTTTGTTCAAGCGGTAGAGCTGGTTCATGAGGGTCTGTAGACGCAAACGCAATTTGGTATGTGCAAGCAGTGACGCGCTGAGAGTAGAGACTGACCGGACGGGCACCGCCCCTTGTCGCAGGGTTGATGTGACTCTCGAAGTCGCTGGATTTCTGTATGAGCGTGCATGATACGTCATGACGAGTGCGACGTGCTTGGCCTGTGGCTCTAAGCCGATGAATCCATCGACATCTTCCTCCTTATCAAGTTCTTTGCTGATCCGTGTCGCTGCTTGCGAGCGAACGTTGGGCAAGAATATATCTCGAGATTGAGTTCTCATTTGCACGTCGATTATGAGCGGGGAGTCGATCTGAATATAATCTAGCCTGCCTTGAGTAAAAGGAAATTGCCAGATCCCGAGAGTATGAACGCACCGTAGTTCGACCCGTCAATGTATTCCATATCGAACATCGGTACCCTACGGGGATCGTATCGGCCTGCCCAGACGTTTACTCTGTGTGCTCCAGTGGGCTTGTGTCTCGAATGCTTCAGTATGCCTTTCCAATTCTTGGGCCCAACGGTGTACCCAGGATGAAGCGACCATCTGTTGTCCGCCTCGTCAGCTGCATATGTGTCTGTATCAGGCAGAAACTCACAGTCCATCAGACCCTAGCGGCAGCGACGATGTGAATCAATGATGTGGGAAACACTATAATGGTCCAGCGTACCAAGGTCCAATGCTAGCCTCAAAAATGGCGGACGTCGCTCGGGTGAAGGGATATCAAAGGCCTATATGAAACGAGATGAGTAGATCATGCTCCGGAGGTCGAGTCTACGTACCATCATAAGAATGAGTCGCGTCGGAGAACCTATAGAAGCGGGTGAGTGGCTTGAACAGCTACTCGACTCGGACAGGGAGTACGTACCCGGGCCCATCGTGCCGAGATCCCAAACGCTTTCTTGCGTAGTCAATGGGGCACTGAAGCGGATATCTTGTAGTGTTGGATCACGCATACGTGAGCCAGATGGGCCGCCAACGGTAGCTGGAAAGGAAGGGATGGACATCGAGAAAGGATGTTGTGTTTTCATCGAGGGGCGACTGGAAGGTTGAGGACGATTATCCGAAGACTCCGCCCAGTCGACGTATGGAGTAGGTGGTTGAACACCCATACGGCGTGCTTGACGAGCATACGTCGCATTGAACTGATGAACATATCGGTGTGTCAAACTGGCAGATAGAGGATGGCACACACCGCGCGCAGAAGGTCAGCCGCCGTATACTTGACCCAATTATTATTGGTTGTGAGCAGGAAAGATTGTCCTGCTATGTTCGACTGTCCCTGCATGATCGTAGCTGATCAAGCAACTGAGTGAGATGGAGGTAGTGGTAGCGTTGGCACAACATGTAGCATATATATACGCACGCCGCCCATGGCGCCGAAGCAATCAGCTAGCTGCTGTGGGCGCCTATGACAAGCGCCACGGCGTACCTTCGTCCCGCATAAGGGCCGCCCTAAGCGCTGCCGAAGCTATACGAAGACCATCAGCGCGTCTATTTGACTCCACCTGAGCTTGCTATCTCCAGTACTTACGACGGGGTACCCCAATCAGTGGTAGGCGCTGGGAATTCCTTGGCGCTAGACGGTAAGGCGCAGGCGAAGCAGTGTGGCGAGCGCCTAGGATGAGCCAATATTGTGGCGTGCAAAGAGTAGGGTACACCTGTAATCAGATAGACGCTGGGAGCGGCTTTGAACTCGGGCGGAGCATACCTGGGGCAGTCAGCCTGATGAAGGGCACGAGAAGACACCCTCAGCGTCTAGCCTTAAGTGCGTGCATGATGGCGCAGCCGCGCAAGCATCTCCGGGAGTTCAATAAGGTTCGATAGGCAATGCCACGGTACTTCTACTACAGCAGCAGTTGAGGCCTGCTATTGATACGACATGCTATAGCAGGGGAAGGCGCCTGCGATCCGTCGCCTTGCCGTTGTCAATCTCAACGCAATATTACCGAAAGGAATGCACCTCACGGAAATTAGCCCGACAGATTTTGTGGGAGCACAGTCTGTATCCGAAGCTGAAGGGGGCCGGTCATTGACGTGGGTTGCGCGCCCTTCAAGTTGGACAGAAGTTGGACGAGAATACTATCCAGGACGGGTACAATCACGTGAGGAGAAGTGACCGTGATTGCTGTGATGTCACAAAACAGCAATCGCTCGTCCTACCCTCATGTCTACGCTGCTACATTTGAACCACGATGTCCTTCGCTGCATCTGCGACAATCTCAGCTTCAGTGACAGCCTATCACTCGCTTCCACCTGTGCTCACATGCGACTTTTGCTACGTCCTCTGCTTTTTGCATCGTGCCGATGGCGCCACAATAGGGTGCCACCCCGGACTTTATGGCCCTTCATTAGGTTTGCTGCCCACGAAAATGCCTCTCCGGTCATCTGACTCGCTTGAATAGACACCTTCACATCGATACAGACCAATCGTACCTGCATCCTGACTTCTTCCACGATCTCCGTCAGCTGCGGTCCGTTTCTATCCACGCGCAGGGGGTATCGGCGAATATGATCAATTTACTCAGTGCCGCCTCACGAATCGATGTGCTCGACCTATCTTACATGTGCTACCGACCCAGAAACTGCGGCTACGCTTTGCACTACGGGGATTTTCCGGGATTTTTCTCGTTGGATTGTCATCCACGTGTGCTGAAGTACTGTTCGCGACTGGGACAGCAGTATCTCAGCCACGCCGACAATATGCAGATGTACGAGAGCCGTATACGCGCTCTGCGCTATCCACTTGCTACCCTCCTGCACGAAATCAGCGTCGAACAGATAGAGGTGTTCGAAACCAGCGCAGAAGCGCTTTGTCTGCCTATGGCCACTTCATATACCTGGTCTTCACTTCGGCGCCTCGTCATCACTGGATACTGGCCGGATCCCCTCGAGCGCCTCGAAGTGCTTGATGACCCGAACCTGGAAACTCCAGCGTGGATATATCAGCACGTCCATCTCGGCACACTCTTGGCTGCCGCTCCCAACCTTCGGGCCCTCATCATTCACTGCCAGTATGCAGGTTGGCTACAGTACCCACAGTGCGTAGTCTGGCCGCGCGATGACCCTGCATATGTTTCGTGCGTACCTTTGCTTGAGGAGTTTGAACTCTGCAATCCAGCTGCTCGGGATGGGATCTTCGCCCAGCTACCGCCTTCTCTGCGCCAGCTTTCGCTGCTTCTTCTGCCGCACCTAATCCAAAATACGGAGATGGACATGGAGTGGGAACTCAGCGTCATTGATGCGTCTGTAGCTCAGAATGCTCTCCTTCCTTCCGCACTGATAGATGTCCTGTCTGCCGCGCCGTTGCCCGATCTACGGCAGCTACGCTTCTCCTTTCGCGGCCCTACGGACATGCGACTCTTCGAGGTTGTTGCGACGCTTTTCCCGCGACTCGAATTGTTGGAGTTCCACGCGGAAATAGGGCCAGGATGTTTATGGTCGGCGCATGACCTGGTAGGTGCTTTTTCCACGAAACATACCCTTCTGTTTACATTAACGCAGGCTCAATGCGCGCGCGCACTCTCCCCGCTGGCTCATCTTCGTGAGCTGCATTTGAACACTTTTGCCGGGATCGTAGACGGCATGGGTAGATGGCCCAAACGGCTCCGAGGAATAGTCGGAAGGGTTCCAGCTTGCGACGGCATACCCCGCCAGGACGTCGTCAAGGCACTATTCGGGCCGTTGAAGGCAGTGGAGATGCTATGGCTTCCGGATATGCGCGTTACGATGACAAATCGCAGTCGTACCCGCAACTACTACAGCAGGGAATGGCGCGTCTTCAGCGTGGTTCGAGGCAGAGGGAAACGTCCGCGCTTGACTGAACTGGATCTGATAGCTAAGTAAGCCGCTGACCCTCTCCTGAAGGGTTTCTCTAACCCGTTTCCAGAATGCATACTCATGACACAGATTGATGGCGCGCAGGCTTCCTATGCGTCTTCCTGCTGTATAGGACACTGTCTTCAATTCAACGTATGACTCGTATCCTTCAGTACATACGACGCTCGGACCAAGCACCGTGGCGTACGTCTTCATGCCTTGAGGTCGACAGATACTGTATCACTGTCCCCGTCTAATCTGATGACCCATGCGATGCGTCGAGGAATGATAGTAGCTGGTTTGATACGTGTAGCCCAACATATGATATTCGAGCAACCTAAAAATACAGCAATCCAAGCGCAGAACACTGCGGCATACCCTCCTTCAACTTCGCCTCTATGTCCGGTCGTACCTTCGCCTCATCTCCCGCGACCACCTTTTCCAAGTCAAACCCGGGGAAAGTGTGGTCGTAGCCAAGCGGCTGAGCGCGCGCGGGCCCGATGGTTGCGAATCGCCAGGTGACGCGCTCGAGCGCAGGAAAGCGCTCCCGGTCTGCGAGGTGCGCATCGAGTGTTTCTCCTACGACGACATCGACATGCGGTCTGTACCACAGGATGTGGATGTCGCGAAGGTTGACAAGCGCAAAACCCGCTGCAGAGAGTGCCTCCGAGAGGCGCTGTATCAAGCTGGCTACGCCTGGGGACGGTTAGTGAGTTCAGCGAATATAATAGGGCTTGCTAGTGCGCTCACTGTGTAGGTCCGAGAAGGAATAGCTGATGACGAGGCGGCTCACGCGCGAAGCGTCGCCTGCGACGAAAGGCGACAGCGTGTAAATCTGGTACGTCTCGCAGTCGACGACGATAGTCCGCAACCCGCTCAGGTCGAGCTGCGCGCTCTGAAGACAGCGGTCGACGTGCGCGGTGGCATCCGGGCTCCATCCGAGCGAGAGCATCTGGAGGCTTTCCAGCGCAGGTGGCGGACAGACATCATGGTCCAGCGCATCATCCGGCGGTGCTGTATCGGACGCATCGAGGACAAGATGGCGCACTGTCGTACCGCAGAGCGCGCCCGCGGGGAAGCGGTCGACAAACATGAGCCCTATCGTCGTGAT
>JAMQCK010000283.1:0-31655 GCA_024196135.1 Pleurotus ostreatus/Saccharomyces cerevisiae fusant | reverse complement strand
GGCCTGGACGGCTGGCATCTCACACGAGCGCAGCTGGACGCGATGTCCGACCCAAAGCTCGCGCATGACAAACGAGTGCGTCCTCCTTCGCTTTCCTGCAGTACCTTCCTGATGAGCATCGTAGTAGGGTGCGCACTGGACCTTCGATGGCGAATCATACGTCGCGTTTGTACGCGCTCTGAGGCAAGAACCTACTGGCGTGATCACCGCCCCATCCTTTGATCATGCCGTCAAGGATCCCACCCCGCACGCAGTCGCCATCCATCCTCATCACCGCATCGTCATTATTGAAGGCCTTTACACTTATCTTTCGGTGGAGCCGTGGTGTGAGGCTGGCAGGCTGCTCGACGAGCGATGGCTCATCGAAATCTCACTCGAGGTGGCAGAGAAGCGTCTAGTCAAGCGCCATGTCCTCAGCGGGGTGGCGAAGGATCACAACGAAGCAGTGTGGCGCTCTAATACCAACGATATGCCAAGTAAGTGAACGCCCTACCGTTTGTCTACATCCTGACGCCCTCGATAGATGGCAGATTCTTGCTGGAGAACATCTTGGAGCCGACGAAGGTCATCCCGAGTGTCCACGATCCAGCCCTAGCTAAGTGAGAGCATAAGGAACTCGATTGTACTTGCTACTGTACCAACATTCTATCCCATAACACGGACTTACCACAATTCACCCCAGTTTCGCCATAACAAAGCCTTCTAAATGGAGATCCACTCCTCGAAATCATTGATTGCATCTGATTGGCAACATCCGCCGGCAGACCATGTGCGATGTCGATCCAAGGCTCTGAACCTCTCAGGACTGCCGTTGTCTGCGTTCAACGGCCTGCGTCCAAATTTCTGCTACATATTCTGCCACTTTACTCCGTTCATCAGCTTTAGCTTCAGAAGCAACAAGAAGAATCCCCCGCCCAGCATTGGAATTTTTTTTGATGTGAATTGTTGCCATGAGGACGACTATATAGGTACGCTATGATGTCGGAGCGCGGGCACACGCAGCAGACCTTGCCTTTGACCAGCAACTTCCCCCGCCGGCCCCGCCCTTAGTGGCAGTGATACCCCCTTCTCTGTTCTCTATTCCTTAGCCCCCTTCCTGCTGTCACCATAGATTCTGTCAAAGCGATCATCGACCCGAAGCCGTCTCTCGCCACGATGTCCTCGTTGCAGACGTCTTCGCTTCACCGGAAAATGAGCAATCGCTCACAGCGCTCCGACTGGACGCACAACGACGGCCACGTCGAGGGTAACCTGAACTGCATCGCCTTGTGAGTCTTCATCCCTGCGCGCCACCCTACCTCCGCTTATCAGCTACCACGATCAGGCGTCATGGCTGGACGCGCACGTTCAGCCTCCCTCCGGACGAGGTCAGTGGCATGGACTATGCCCTCCTCGAGACCGTCCTCCAGCTCCCCACCCTCAAACTACGCACCATGACTACCCGCATCTTCGTCGAGAACCCACCGAACAGCGGCAACTGGTCCAAGATCCGCTTCTGGAAAGACGACGGGTCGCTGCAGAGCGTGCTCGTGCAGCAGTTCTTCGCCGCGCGCATGCGCGAGGGTGTCATCACCTCCTTCGACGTGCGCGACGGGCACGACCGCGACGATGTCATGAGCATCAAGAGCGGCATGTCCGGGCGCAGTGGCGTGTCGCGCATCGTGCCCGGCACGGGGCAGACGCGCGAGTGGCTGAAGCGTCGCGGGCTCGGCGCGCGCTCGCCGGGCTTGACCACCGACGGCGAGGAAGATGCCAGCGAGGTCGAGCGTCCGCCAAAGCCCCCGCCAAAGGGCGGCCGCATTCAGGCGCTCAAGTACATCTTCGGCATCTCGTCGGAACCCCCTGCGCCGCGCGTGCGCACCGCAGAGGAGATCGAGCAGGAGCTCATCAACGAGGAGGAGGCCATGAAGAAGGTGCGGGTGCATATCTTGTCTTACGACGTCTGCTAATCTATCTCGTCCTTAGCGCGGCTGGCTCCCGCCCGGCGTCCGAAAGTTCGGGGCGAAGGCGAAGGCCTCGTCCAGCAGCATCCGCGTCGGCCTCGGCAACAACATGTTCGGCAACTCATCCGAGCGCGACTTCTTCCGTCGCCGTCGCCGGCAGAGGCAACAGACCTCCGACGACGACCAAAACCAGGAGGACCCCTTCGCAGGCGATGGCGAGGAGATCAACATGTCCGACGCGGATGACCGCAATCCGGACATCAACGTCATCAACGAGGGCGAGGAGGACGCGCACGAGGTGCAGCAGCCCGAGCAGGGCAAGAAGTGGTTCGGGCTGTTCGGTGGCGGAGGCAGCAGCTCAAACCTGAAGCCTGATGAGGGCGGCGAGGCGTCTCAGTCGACAACCTCGCTGGCGACGTTGAGCAAGGGCGACAACCCGTTCCTCGGCGCCAGCGAGAAGAAGTCGAAGAAGAAAAAGGACAAGGGCAAGCAGAAGGCGTTCACGGGTGCCGAGCTCGTCAAGGTGCCCAGCGACGCCTTTGAGAAGCCCGAGGACGGCGGGAGTGCGTGAGCCTGGTTCGTTTATTATACCCTTTCTTACATTCTCTTCTAGCACCCAAGCCCTCGTCGGCTGTTTCCTCCCTTCACAAAGACTAAGGGCTACGCTTGCCCTCGAGACACCCCTTTATGAGTCCTGACTGTTACGAACCTAACGATGACACTCTTTCCGGCTCTCTTCCTATCTACTCTCCACCCTTCCTCCTGGACGTACTTATCGGCTAGATCTGCTCCTTCTCGCCCGCCCCGCTCCTCCCACCCCCGCCTTCGGTATATGTGTACTCATCCTTAGCTATAATGACCCGCTGTAACCTACCTACCACTGTACATATACTCATCCATCCATCCTCGCTAGCCGGGCCATCTGTCGCTAATCATACGTGCCATCTGTACTTCGGGCGATGTACATATGGGCTACCAGTTCGGGCATGTTGTTGTCCTCCCCTTCCTTGGTTTGGATCGTATTGGATCTATGGGATATTATTATTGACTTTTGCGGATGCCTCTCTCTGTCACAATCTCTCTCAGGAGTCCGAGAACCTCCTGGACGACACCAACTTGCACTTGGACTCGATGCGCTCTCCGTCTGGAGTCACGTGGTAGTTCGAGTTTCTACCACGGTGTCACTTGTCACATTCGCATCCTTCTCACCACCGTCCATCGCCATACGTCGCGCTTGCTTCTGTCCTTACAGCTTGAAGGCACCCTTACGTCGTCAAATGTCAGCCTGGGATCCTTGAATGCTCTAATCAGCGAAATTCCGAAAGCAACATAGCCTTGAAGCTGTCTAACCTTGCCTTCGTGGGGAAAGCCGCAACAAAC
Source organism: Pleurotus ostreatus/Saccharomyces cerevisiae fusant (assembly GCA_024196135.1). NCBI lineage: Eukaryota > Fungi > Pleurotus ostreatus/Saccharomyces cerevisiae fusant. The sequence continues at coordinate 28,332 of JAMQCK010000283.1, read as the reverse complement.
TACCCCGGAACCTCTGCCGCCGTGACTTGGCTCTGACCTGATCACCCTCACCGTAGTGTCTCACTCACAAACATATCTCCCTCAATCAACACGCAGATGTATCCCATACACTTTAGGAGGTCCTTGCTGACAGAGGGCGACGATGCATCAGTCGAATCAGTTACAACTATATCTTCTGCCTAATCCACGTTTGGATCAATACCAAGCGGACTGAATAGTCTCCCAGGAGTCTCGGATCTTCACCGAGAGTTCGCCCATGTTATAAGGTGCAGCTGACCGCTGAGGACCGGGTCGACGTCTGCGTGGGTACCTCCAGCTCCATATTCCCCAGGCTCTACGCGCACGATGAGCAACTACGTTACCCTCGATGACCGAGCCTTGAATGTGACCTACTCTGGGGAGTGGAATAAGATGGGTACCGCCTCGGAGTACGACTCGACGACTTCCGCACCGCGCAACAACAATTCCAGCTTCGGGGTCAATTTCTTCGGTACGTTCATCACTTGATTCTGTCGCCACCCACGCTCAATAATTCGTATAGGCCACAAGATCACCGTGAGAGGTGTTCGTACATTTACTTCCTCGTCGCTCTCTTCGGACACTCATCCGCGAGCTCCTAGACGAGGAACGAGCGATCCGGCGGCGTTCAATTTGCCTTCAGCATCGACAAGGGCCCTTCGGCTCTTGTCACCCTCGAAGCCATCAAGCCGGGATATGTCCTCTACGACGACGAACTCTGGTCCTCGGACGTACTCGGGGATATGGATGAGATTCAGTGAGTTCAAACGCTTTCAATACGCCCGCACGACTGACCGCGACCTCCAAGCGTCCTCACCGGCCAGGCGATAAATGCCTCTGCGGGTGTTCGCGAGGCTGGCACGGCCGAAGTGTTCCTCGATAGCTTTTGGGTCTATCAGGTTGAAAGACCCGCGGACGAGCGAAGTACTACGACTTCTGCCAGTCCCTCGTCCACGGAAAGCACCCGTACGACATCAACTCTTCCGTTCGACATGACTCCACCATCATCGAGCACTTCTCCTACGCCAACGCAAATCGCAAGCTCGTCAAGCGGCTCAGGAAATGGGAGGATAGGCGCTATCGTTGGGGGAACCTTCGGAGGCGCGGCGCTCCTCCTTCTGGCGCTTGGACTGTTGCTTTGGCATCGACGCAGGCGCAGTAGCCATGCCGTCGTTGAGCCGCTTTATGTTGACCCCAGTACGTCTGCGCTGTCCCTCCCGGGAGGCCATCTCCTGCTCATTCGTGCTTGCATAGGAGCCCCGTCTCCTGTGGCTGAATCAACGGGCGTCCTTGAGCCCCCACTTTACGGGATTACGCACAACCCGAAGCTGCGATACGAGTCCTCTACGAACTCCTTGAACAGCTCTAGCACCTTGCCAAGCACGATCCATCGTAAGGAAAGGTTGGCACAACCTTCTGAGGAGACGCTATCGCCGAGGAAGCGTTAGGGCCTGATATCCATGGTAAAGGAGATAAATTATTGGGTGAGGCCCGTTCTGCACATTGCGGCGAAAGGAGCTGATAGATCCATCCAGACTTTGTATTTATGATTGATGTACTGTGTAACCAGGGAAAAGCGCACGAAGCAACGAGCAGCAAAAGCAAAAGCACGAGTTGCAATAAGTAATGAAGCAGGAGTCCCAGCAAGCAACGAATCTCTACTACGCCACTCATCCTACCGCTTGCGCTTCGCTGGTACCATCTTTTGCTGGCATAGCGCGCTTATCTCTAGCTTCATATGCTCCGGTGTATCGCGCTCGATGCCCAAATCCTCCTGGACGACCTCCGCCTCCTGCGGCGTCATCGAGTCGGAGATGATGGCCCAGAATCTGTGGTGTGCATTAAGAAGGGGAGCGTCGGCGCCAGCCAACATTCACAAAAACAGCGGGTAACAAAGAGCATGCACGTACGTGTTGAATATCTTCTTCCTTCGCACCCATTCGCTGCGCCACTTCCCCCACTCGGCCTCGATTTTGGCCAGCTCTTCGGCGGAGATGAGCGTCGTGCCCGCGCGTAGGGTTTTGAGGTGCGCTTCCACTTTTGATGTCTGGCGTGTGCAAAGTTATATAACCATGTCTGATGGGGAAGCATCGAGACGCACTTGCGAGGTCATGTCCGCAATTTGTACGTCCAGCTCATCGTCTTTGGGTGTCGACTTTATCTTCGTGAGCTCTAGGACATCCTTGGTAAGCGCGTCCAACCAGAGAGACGGACGAACAGTACCATTGGTGGCCATTCGCAAATCTCCTGCTGCGGTCTTGAGCTCTTCATCAGTCGTCTTAAGCTGCTTCTCAAGCTCCGCGATCTTCTCTTGCGGCAGCGTCTCCAGCTTCGACTGATCGGCGACATAGTAATTCATCTTTCCTTAGGCAAGAGCGTTAGCCTCGCGGGGGAAAACAGATGCGCATGACACACCGTATGTCTTCTGCACGATCTCCCCTTTCTCCGCCAGCGAAGCGAGGATTTTCTGCGTCAGAGGTTTCGTGACGGCGCCCTTGAGGTTGGCGGATACGTCGACCGCCCCGAAGGGTCTGTTCATCTAGGGAGAGTCGGTGAGTCCTGATTGAACTGAGTATATGCGTCACGCACCTGCTTGATGTATGCCAGAACCGCATCCTCCGCTGTACGCCTGGTTCAGATGGTTTGAAGCGCGCTAGCTCAAGATGGACGCACCTTCTTGCCCCTTCAGCACCTTCACGTCCGACTTAGTCTTCGTTGTAGTCGAGGACATCGTGATGGACGTTCCGGACAGGATGCAAGGCGCGTCAAGGGAAGCGAAGATGGAAGCACGTCCGCGTTGTCATTTGTGGGTCCATATACACGTGACCGTGCAACGGTAAAGCAATTGTGGCGTGGGAATTTAGGGCTTATTGCAACCGATTCGTTCTCAACCTAGACCCACAGTGTTCATTGCCTGCAGAATGCCTATCCCTTGCTTTTGAGCATAGTGAACGATCAAACAACAGCCTCGTAAGCGGCAGATCTTTTTCTTTGTCCGGAATAACACCCCAGACGGCCGCAACAAACGCAACGCCTGCACGATACTTGCGCACGTTGTTCACATCACCTTCGTATGGCGATAAGCCCGAGCTTCTCACCTCAAAAGAGGTCGGCTATGTCTCGAAACACACTTACGGGGGAACTCAAGCACACGCGCTTGGCAGGACTACCCCCGGTTCTACCGAAGGTGGGCATTGTGTACGCTTTTAGCCCAAACATGAACTCGTCATCGCTATACATTGAGTACTTCATTATGCGCCCCTCCTGGCCCCATCCGAACTCTCACCAACTCCAAGGGACATGATGCTGATCATCTTCTTGACCTGTCGAACGCCGCACGGTTCTATGGGCGGGCGGGCGGCGCGGCACGCCCTCAGTCTACGATGTTCGAGTGCCCGTCGCAGTGATATCAGTGATGCCCCGGGTCTAGTGCCATCGCCGTCTATATGCCTCCCAAGACCCACTTGGTGTCGTATCGAGAAAGCCCGGGGCCCGAGCGCTGCGGGACACACTCAGCTCCTCCGTTCATGTCCTAACTGCTCTCCCCCCTCCTCCCCATTGACCTCCAGCGATGAACTCCGGTCCAGCCCCTCATTATGCCCCAGGAGAGACTGTTGGTGCGCTCCTAGTGGGTGGGATTGTGTCCACGGCGTACGTTCATGGAAGCTCTTCTCGATCGTCCTCTGACGATGAGATTATCGCAGCTTCTACGGCGTCTTGTTCATGCAGACGTGCATCTACTTCAGAAGATATCCGGAAGACAGCATCTATCTGAAGGGCATAGTAAGTCGTCTGGAGAGGTAGCTGAACAATGTATTGATCGACGGCTCTGTGGGGAAGGTCGCTGCCGTCGGGTGAGTCTCTTAGTAGCGCTTGAAGTTATTGCCTGACATACGTTTAGGATCTTGCAGACCATAAACGTCGCACTGATCAGTCACGCTTTGTGGCACTACCTTGTTATAAATTATGGCAATTTCCCTTCGATAGAGAAATTGGTATGGTACGTCGATTGTCTAGCTTGCGTCACCATAATGCTCATCCTAATTTGGGCAGGAGTGTCATGGTAAGAGCTCTGCATCCATGATACGTTCAAACGTTGACCCTCACGTCAAACCAGTTCCCGACCCTCACAAATGTAAGCTCCTCAGCTGCCGTCGCAAACATCGGAGCCTCATCGCAAGACAGGCTACGTCTGCAACGCTCATCCACCTGTTCTTCATTCGTCAAGTTTTTATATGTGAGTTGAGTCCCTCAGCTATACCTCGCTTGGCTCACATACTTTGGCAGTGAGTGGGAGGAAGTGGTTTCTCGCATCCTTCATTGTACGTCCTGTTCAATCACCAACTGACAGAACCCTCCTGATCCGTCCATCCTGCAGTTCTTGCTATCCATCGCCCAATGTGGTACGCAGTCCCCGCCATCGCGAACGCTTTTTGTTGGCTCATATGCGGCTATCGGATAGCTTTGGGATGGGGTGAGCTCAGCCGTTGCCTCAAATGTCTTCACCTTACACTCACATTCCCTCCCCTAGCTCTCGCACTCCTTGGGTTGATCCCACAGGTAGCTCAAGAGTCTGCCGCCGTCCGAGCGATCGTCCCCTCGTCCTTCGCTATCACGGCGGGCACGGATATCTTCATCACGGCTTCGCTCGTGTACTACTTGCAGTTCAGGAAGACGAAGAATGAGCGGTATGTGGCTAGCGTCGCCTCCATCGCCGACTTCCCACCTTCAAATTCAACATTGAAAACATAACTGCTCGTCGCTGACGCGTCCGCCTCTTTGTAGAACCGACAGCGTCGTGAACAAGCTCATCATGATGTCCGTCAACAACGGGCTGCTCAGCAGCACCATCGCCTTCGGCGCGTTTATCTGCGTCGTGGTCTGGGACGCTGGCTTCGTGACGATTGCGCTGTGTTCGTTGTTGGGGAAAGGTAGGTCTTTCGTATCTGTAAAAGACGTCCGCGCTCGGTAGAAACTTGACATCAATTTCTCCAGCCTACGGTAACTCCCTCCTCGGAAGCCTCAACAGCAGGCAGGCGCGCCGCGAGGAGCTGTCCGAGCAGCTGCGCGGTAGCGGGTCGAGAGGGTCGCGAAGATTAGCGTCGAGGAAGGGCGGAATGTCGTGGATGGCACAGGTGAGTTGCGCAGGCATTCTCAAGCGTACTGCCCGAATCTCTCCTCGCTTCGACTAACCCTCCTACCCAGAGTCGCACCAATACGCAGGAGTCCGACACCGTCGAGCTGACCGGGATGGACCCAGTACATGTGCAGCGCCCGTCAAGCCCGGGCGTCTTCGTGACCAAGGAGGTCGTGAAGTCGTGGGAGGAGCAGGGGATGCCGTACGATGGGACGGCGCCGATGTATGGGCGAATTGAGCCTGTGCGATATCAGAGGCCTCCTGCCGTGTCGCTTCACGAGCGACTGCAGCCCGCGAGTGGATGGGCCGCGTAGACATGTATAGTGGACGGTAATGTTGGCATACTTATGTATTTTGCTATTTATTTGCTGTTGCAACTTGCAGGTGAATGGGCTATGCTGCAGACGAACAATGTGTGAGCGATGATATGAGTGACCATGGTTGATAGAATACAATTGTCCTGATGAGATGTGGCATTAGACATGGCAGTGTAGTATACTCATGATAGGATGTGAACAGCTTCCGCACGTCAACCGCGCGACTACACCTTGAGCTCCCAGCTGACCCCACATCCGCATCCTCCATCCGTTGCATGAGGATTGGCCGCCACCCGGAACGCGCTGCCAATGAGCTCTGTGGCATAGTCGATCGTCGAACCGTTAAGGAGCGCCAACGAGACCGCGTCGACATATATGTTGGATGGCTTGACGTCCGGATGTTCAAAGTGACTGGATTGAAGCTGCATCAGCGACTGCCCGGGTCCCACCGCGCGTATGGGGCAAATCACCGCGCCAGCGAATCCCATCGCGCGGGTCACACATCCACTTACTAATCGTCTGGTTGGGGCGCGGTGGACATGCTCATCTTGTACTGGTAGCCGTGGCAGCCTCCGGACTCTACCAGTATTCGCAGGCCAGCGAGAGGTTCCTTCTGCTGGTTGGCGACGCGTTGGAGGTGCTGGGTGGGCGGGCCGAACTTAGCATGAGTGATCGGGAGGGGAATGGGGCGCGCACCTCTGCTGCACGGTCTGTTATTTCCAGGCGCGCTTGCTCTGGTGGTACAAGGTCCACGCTTATCTCCTCCTTCTCGATGTATTCGGGGGAAGGGGACGCCAATAGTCTAGATATCTTTCCTGGCGGAGTTGGCTGTATCTTGGCATACCGCCTCACAGGCGTCGTGCTTAGAGCGCGGAAAACAGTCGAGTGTATGCATCTAGGTGTTGAAGACGCTGGAAGCCGTGTCGAGGCTCTAAGAAGCGTCGACCGCCTGCACATGTCTCGTGCACTTCGTCGGAAGACAGCAGACATGATGGACAGTGCAGAGCAAGTGTACGGCCGGGCGCTTGTGGGGAGAAGCGGGCCGGTTTACGATTACGTCACCCGCCGTTTTGATGGCTCACTCCGACGACTTGCACCTTGCTTCCTACCACGATGTCGCAGAAAGTCTCCTTCACTGTCAGGCGGCCGACGCCAGTGTCGAGGGACAACTCTTCCGGACCAGATTCCGACAGCTCAGGCTTCAAGGTCCCAGGGCTACCCCGACACCTGAAGAATGAGTCGGTCCCTGGCAGTCCCCTCGCAAATACGTCCCCGAGGCATTACATCGACTCTAGCGACGAGGAGGATGAAGAGGCAGTAGAGCTGGTAGACGAATTTGACAAGATCGGTGGCGCGCGACGGTCTGTGTCCATTCCTTCCCCGCACTTGCAGTCATCTCAACTTACCCAAGCCCACCCCTTTGGCATCTACAGACGTGACAAGGTCAAGGCCGCACCCAAGGGACCCCTCGTCATCCAACCCGCCCCCAACCGTGACTGGCGTGAGCTTGCACGACGGCGTCGTGGGCAGTTCGTCCCCGCTTCTGCCGCAGCCACCACCGGCGCAGATGGCAGCGTCGGCGGCCTCGGCACACGCGACTCGATCAACACCGGTCCTGTCCTTGCCGGCCTGCAGGTCAAGCACCGCGAGGTCAAGGTTGAGGGCGACGACGTCACCATCAAAGAGGAAGAGGAAACCACTGCAATGGCCGTTGACGAAGAGACCGACGACCAGAAAGCACTCCGCGCCATCCTCGCCTCCGCTGACGGCCGCACGCAGGAGGACGGGCCCGTGATCGACGTCATCCGCCCCGTCTCTGAGGCCGAGGCACTCAAGCAGGACGTAGACGAGCTGCCGGACCAGGCGACGCTCGAGGACTACGAGCGCGTGCCGGTGTCGCAGTTTGGCGCGGCGCTGCTGCGCGGGATGGGTTGGAAGGAAGGCATGGCGGCGACGCGCAAGCCTGGAAGGGGAATGGTAGAGCCATACATGCCGGAGGCGCGCCCGGCGCTACTGGGCATTGGCGCGAAAGAGCAGGAGGTCTACGACGATGGGTCGAAGAAGCCGGCGTACAAGAAGCGACCCGACAAGCGCTATGTACCCGTCATCAAGAAGGAGAGGGAGGATTCGCAGCCGAGGAGCGACCGCGAGCGGGATGGGAAGAGCGAGCGACGACGCGATAGGTCGTACTCGCCGCGCAGGAGTGATCGGGAGGATAGACGAGGCGACCGCGACGACAAGTATAGGAGTCGCGACAGGGACCGGGACGACAAGTACCGTGAAGACAAGTACAAGGATCGCGATGACAAGTATAGAGACCGCGATAGCAAGTTTCGCGAGCGCGATGATAGCAAATACCGCGAACGGGACGACAGCAGTAGGCGGAAGGAGAAGGACTATCATGATGACCGGGAGCGTCGCAGGGACCGTTCGAGGGATGCGACGCGGCGACGGAGGGACTACTGAGGTGGCGAGCCTCACAGCAGCGGTCTCCCGGTTCGTCCCTTCGTATCTGTATCATGTATATTGTGTCTGCTATACACCTGCAGGTCGCATTCGACCTTCTATTGGACTTAAAGCGTACTCGAAGTAAGAATCAGCTCGCGCTCTGAATCCTGATAGCCTGGTAAAGACCGGACGAAGTGTTTACCACAAGCCTAGTCCTACCACTGGCAAGAGGGCTTTTCCGGCTGACGATACTCTTGTCCTCGTCATAACCTCTCGTGATTCCTGCCTTCCTTGTGCTCTTCTCGGTCACGCACCTGATGCGACCGGCATTCGACATGATGTCGTCGGGCTTCGCGGTCAGCTGAGCCTACCCAGGCATACAGAGACCGAAGATCGACGACCGAGGACGGTCCGCGCCTGGTCCGTGGAGAGGAGCGCAGGCTCAACGCGCCATGCTCGAGCCGGACCGCGCGACGACTTCCCCGCATCGGCGTACCTGGCCTGAGAAGCAGTGGTAGTGGTATAAGTGCGTCCGTGGTGGTTCGAGGAAGGTTCTCCTGGAGTGCTCGCTACCCGCTTGCGCAGACTCGGACACCAACACGATGCTGCGCGCACTCTGGCTCGCCGCTTGCGCGTTGCCCTTCTGCAGGGCGCTGTACGCGGCGGACGCTTCCGCCGCGTATGAGCCTTCCCTCGCTCGCCTTCAAGCACGCAACTCGACCGGGCTCACTGACGCGGTTACCTGGGACCCGCATTCCCTCTCCATCTTTGGGCAGCGCGTTTTCATTCTATCCGCGGAGATGCATCCGTGGCGGCTGCCGGGGGACCCTGCCCTATGGGCCGACGTGCTACAGAAGATCAGGGCGAATGGGTTCAACACCGTGAGTTAACGCATTGTTAGCTTCTTCCGTATGAAATACTGACGCAAAGGCATCGTACAGGTATCCTTTTACACCCACTGGGCGACCCATTATCCGACTCCGGACACAAATGGGGGAGACGGAGACTTCACGGAGGGCACGTATAGGGATGTACAACTGTTCATTGATCAGGTGCGCCGTGAGGGGGAGGTGGCCACTTTGTACACTCCCACTAATACTGTATCTTCTTCGAAGGTCAAAGAGGCTGGACTGTGGCTGATCGCACGGTGAGAGCTCGCGACGAACGTGTGCCTTCTTCTTGTTCTGACACGCTTTTCGTAAGGCCTGGACCGTATATCAGTGCGTATAATGGCCATCTCGCAGTCATTGTTTCTCATAAATCCTATGCTAGATGCTGAAACAACCGGTGGTGGCTATCCTGGATGGGTGGGCAACATCGAGGGTGATCTGCGTACAAACAACCCAGCCTATACCGAGGGTGCGTCGCATCTATTTCATCTCTAACTTGAGAAATGAAGCTGAACGCAAGGCACCCCTTCCAGCTTGGACTCCTTACATGACTGCCATATCCAAGATCATCGCTCGCAACCAGATCACCGAGGGTGGTCCCAGTACGTGTATCGGTGTTCTGCACCCTTTTGCCGCCACTAATGAGTGTTGGCAGTCATCCTCGTCCAGGCAGAGAACGAGTTCGACGAAGGACCGACGCGCAGCCCCTACATGCAAGCTGTCATCGACACGTATAGGGCTAACGGCATTGTCGTCCGTGCGTCAGCTTTGCCCGCCCGTCCCTTCTTCTGTACTGACACCAACGCGTGCCTCATAGCCATCACCCACAACGACAAGCACTCCGGGCAGACGGGCAACTTCAGCCCAGACCGCCCCGGTGAAGGCCGCGTCAACATCTACTGCGGTGACTCTTACCCACAGGGGAAGAACCGTTGGGTGAACCCCCAGTCTATCTATCGCTCGGCGCACGAGGCGGTAGCGCCGAGCAATCCGCTATGTTTGGCCGAGGTAGGTTACAGCGTTGGTGCACGCTACAGAGCAACTCAGGCTCACGAAATCGCAGTTCGCAGGCGCGTTTCTCATTCAGTGGGGCGAAGTCGTGACTCGGTATGGGACGGGATATGAGAAGTACTGTACGTGCTCATCGGATACGAGAGGTGTCAGAACCTGATCGCATACCCTCAGCGGAGGACCTCACGAATGCCGACTTCGGTCAGTCAAAGTCATGCTGCGACCCTTTTTCGATTTTGATATTGCCCCAACAGAAAATATCTTCTACAAGGAGAACTAGTAAGACACAGAGTCAGCACGTTCGCAATGTCTTGATCGTAGCCCAGTGCGCAGACGGCCACGATCCTCAGCATCTACAGTAAGTGGTCCATACTTTGATCTGCATCCCGGTAACTGATAATCAACTTCAGTGCTTTTTGGCGGTACCAACTGGGGATCGCTTGCAGCGCCAGGTAAGTTCCATTCCTCTGTATGCATTCGGAAGCGTTCATCCACGCTCGGTAGTCACGTACAGCAGTTACGATTACGGCGGAGGCATCAATGAGAATCGTGTAGCGAACGCAAAGATGAACGAAATGCGCCTGCAAGGTATGGCAGGGCCCACGCAAGGTGTACGTTGCTAAATCTCTCACCATTCGCAGGTCTCTTCCTCCGCGTCTCCCGCGACCTCCTGGCCGCATCTTACGTCGCCAATGGCACCAGCTACACCACGAACAGTGCCGTCTATACGACTGAGCTGCGCAATGACGATACGAACGCGGCGTTCTACTTCCTACGCCAGAACGATAGCACGTCGCAGGGCACGCAGACAACCCAACTGAACGTCAAGACCTCGAAGGGCGACATCACCATCCCGACTGAGGGCGATATTACCCTTGCAGGACGCGACAGTAAGATCATCGTTGTGGACTACGTCTTTGGGCAATCAGAGACCACGGTGCTGTACTCGACAGCTGAGTGCGTTATCACCACTCTCAGTCTGCGAAGGATACTGAACATCACGCAGGGTCTTGACATGGACAACGTGCGTTGCGGTCAAGCTCCTCGTCATGCTAATTCTTGACCTTTCATCAGCATTGACTCTACGGACTACATCGCTCTGTACGCGGGTAAGGGCCAGACAGGGCAGACGGCCCTCTTCTTCGATGAGGAACCCCGCGTATCCACCGAAGACGGTTCCTCTATCGAATCTTCCTTCGCCGACGGTGTTCTTACCATCGACTACACACTCGACGGCTTTGAGGCGGTCAGCATCAACAACGGCAGCCTCGTCCTGCTGCTCGCGGACAAGAGCACCGCAAACACCTGGAGTGCGCCGGACATTCAGGGCGAAGGCGACTGGGGCAAGTTCTTCTCGATTGGCACGAACTCGAGCGTGCTTGTCGGTGGGCCATATCTCGTGCGTTCGGCGAGCATCGACGGGGACACCCTGGCTTTGGTGAGTGATCTCAGTGATAAGCACGAATATGTCCACTGATGCAAGCAGGTCGGCGATCTCAACGGAACGACACCCATCGAGATCTTCGCGCCTGGCGCTGTTTCGCAAGTGACCTGGAATGGCGTTGCGTTGGATCTGGAGAGTAGCTCGCGTGGATCTCTCACCGGCACTATTACCGCGGAAGACCAGCCCATCGAGCTCCCGTCCTTTGGCACATGGAAGGTATCTGGAAGGTGCGTCGAAAGCTCGTACTAATACGCCGTGCATTTTGACATTGGGTCCATTGTTTAGCTTGCCCGAGATTGACCCCGACTTCGACGACTCGGACTGGGTCACTGCCGCCCTGACGGCTACCAATGTAGGATGCTTCGCTGTCTATGCCAACCTCCTGACTGAGAACCTGTCTAGTATACCAATCTGCCACCTATCTCGGGTGACAAGATCCTCTACTCGCAGCAATACGGGTGCGTCGTGGCCTCTTTGAATCGTAGGCGCGCTCTTACCGTCTTCATCCCAAAGGTTCTACGGAGGCAACCTGCTTTTCCGCGGTCACTTCAATGCTTCAGGAGACGAGACCGATGTCACGCTCAGCGTCATGGGTGGCTTCGCCTTCGGGTACACTGCCTGGCTCAACGGAGCGTTCCTTGGGAGTGGACAAGGAAACAGCACAGTCGCCGAGACTAACAGCACTTGGGCCATCCCTGATGATACGTTGAAGGTTGGAGAGGATAACGTGCTAGTGGTACTGCAAGGTGGGTTCGTCATCCATCCTCGACAACGAAGGCGTCTCTGACGATCCTCTGAAGACCATATGGGGTACGTAGAACCCAATTCTATGACCAGGTAAACAACTGACTTTACGCGCGATTCAGCATCTCTGAGACGTCTTGTAAGTGTGTGTCGCTGGAGTATGAAGATCATGACTGACCATGGCTACCCAATGCAGCGAACGGCGGCAAGGAACCTCGTGGCATCCGCGGCTACGGCTTCAGAGGCGCAAACACCACCTTCACCCGCTGGGCCCTCCAAGGAAACCTCGGTGGCGCAGCTGGCGCTCCCGACACCTTCCGCGGCTACCTCAATGAGGGTGGCCTCTACGCCGAGCGCATCGGCGCGCATCTCCCTGGCTTCCCCGACGACGACTGGGCGGAGGGAGACCCGGTGGACGGTGTCTCGAAGGCGGGCGTGAATTTCTATCGCACGCAGTTTGATTGGGTGAGTGGTCAGCAGCATGCTGCGAGCGGCTCCTCATCCAGGTGTTGCAGGCCTTGCCCGACGGCTTCGATGTGCCCATCCGACTTGTGTTCGAACCCACAGAGGTTACATCCAACTATCGCGCGCAAGTCTATCTGAACGGGTGGCAAGTCGGGAAATATGTGAACAACATTGGGTGCGTTGAGAGGGGAATTGCCTGGGACTGTATGCTGACGAGTTTACGCCCGACAGGCCGCAGACATGGTTCGTCCTGCCAGCAGGGTAAGTTCACTTTCGTGGTGCAAGTAGCAATCAGGTTGACCCTATCTTGTCAGACTCTTGCGTCGCGGAAGCCCCAATACGCTCGCCCTATCGGTCTGGTCGCTTGACGAGGGCGGCGCAAAGCTTGGTGGCCTTTCCTTGCGCGCGGATGGGTACTTCGCGTCGTCATTGACTTTCCAGGATTACGCTGCTCCGGATTATGGTGAACAAGCAGATGCGAGGGAGAAAGCGAATTATGTAGAAGCAATGTAAATGTAAGAGGGAACCGCCCGCAACTTATCCAATTCACTTCAAGATGGTCCTTGAACCGTACTTCCTGATCACGCAGAACCGAGAGGAGGGTGCACACCTCAGTGGGTGGATATTAGTTGCGGCTACGCTACGACGTCGTGCTCTTCTTAGGCTGAGCGGAAGCCTGTGCCGAGTAATCCCTAACCTTCCCAAACCGCAACGTATCCGGGTCCTGCCACAAGAAAGCCTCGTCGGGGATATCCTCCAACCGCTTGACCTCCCTCCGAATGTACATGACGAGGTCGAGCATCAGCTCCGGGTACGTCAAGTACTTGTCCGCCTCCGCGGGCGGGAAGTCGTGCACGCCCGAGTGGTCGTCGACCCACTGCTCGCGCTCGACGTCGATCTTGTGCGGCTCGCTGATCGGCGGGTTGATCGAGCGGCGGTAGTACTTCTGCGGCTGCTGCCCGGGCGCGGGGAGCACGATGCCCGCGGCACCGCGCGCGCCGAGGAGGTTGCGCCAGACGGAGGCGGCCATCTCCATGTCGCCCTGCACGAGCGCGGCGTCCATGGAGAGCGTGAAGCCCATGTACTGGTCGCGGTGGATCTTGAGCTGGCGCGTGATGAGGCGGTCGGGCGCGCGGCCGAGGCGGGTGCGTGGCGCGCCCTCGAGGGGCTTGTTGGGGTTGTGGTAGAAGTCGGAGTGGAAGGTGTAGGGGGTGGGAGGGTTGTACTTGGGCTGGAGGACGCCCGTTATGCGGTCCTCGAGGTCGTAGAAGAAGGTATCGAGGAGCGCTTGAACAAAGTCGCGACCGTAGGGAGGGGGAATGGCGCGTAGCCGCACCGTAAGCATCCATACGTGCAGGTTCACGATGGTGAACCATGACTGGAACGTCGAGGGGAGGTAGCAGTCTGTGCAGCGTAAGTGGGGAAATACTGGAGCTGATACCGCGTCGCGCACCTTCTTTCCAGAACTTGGCTTCATCATCCGGCTTCACTGCGCACACTCGTTCGTAGAGCATGAGTCCGCGCCTCCCAGCCATTGGCTTTGACCTCTGGAATCCCAAGATGCTCTGCAGCTTCAAGAAGTATTGCTTAGCGCGCGGGTGCTGCTGCAAGTATACCGCTAGCGGGGTAGGTGGGCGGTCTGGGGGATAGAAGTCGCCAGGTTTGCGGTTCTTCCTCGCCTCTTCTAGGTTCTTGAAGTCGAGGTCCTTGGGGGGCTTGAAGTGGACCAGCCGGGCGGGAACGCGATGCGCGACGCGTCCTGCCGCGGCAGTGCTCCGGAGCAGCTCTCGCCGTGCAATGCTGGAGGCGAGCATCTTGTGGTGATTATGTCCTCCTCGTGTAGAGTACGGCACGGACGAGGTTACTTTTGAGGGTCAGACGCGCTGCTGAATTCGACGCTCGCCGTTGGTTGATGAAAAGCGGTCTGCCGAAGGGCCGGCACTGCTCACGAGTTGATCGCTGCGTCACGGCGGTCAACGACGGAAAGCCTGTCGAGAAGCTGGACACAGTATCGAGAGTCCGTAACAAGGGGGACACGTCGCCTACGCCGTGTAATGGAGCTGTGAGTTGCCTAAGTCCCAGCAGGAGCTTTCAGAGGATGCTTCGGTGCTGAAGGCCCATTCCGGCAAATGCCGACGCGGGCGCACTTCCGCATATGGGAGCGCTTGTTCTTGACTTGTGCTTTCACGGTCCACAAAACTGCATGGCAAACTCATCCAGCCTCTACTCTCGCTAACACATCTGATCTGACTTGGAAAACCTGTGCTGCAGTGCTGCTACAAACTCTAGCTCGTGTCGCTCGACCTGGTCAATCCTTGCGCACTATCGTTATGCTCTGTCGATTCACTGGCAGCCTTTCGTCGCCGAGTATTCTCCTGCAATTGACCTGGACCTGTACTATGACGCGGTCCCGTGACTTTTCAATGTGCTGATGAACAAAGTCTCGCGGGGCTCGTGCGCGAGCCACTCAGCAAAGTCTCAGCCGAAATGTCCCACCCTCGCAACGGGGTCTCGCGAACGAAAAGTCTAACCGCAAATAGGTTGTGCAGCCACTGAACTGCCTGGCTCGGGCTGCTCGGGTCTTACGAGGAGAGATGTCTTTCCCTGCAGTTATAGGAGAATTTTGTATATAAGCCGGCGAGGACAGCACTCATCCTCATCAATCGCCTTCAACACAACCAACAATCAACACAGCAATCCACCCTTCAAACTCAACAAACAAAATGATCTCTTTCCTCGCTGTTTCTCTCGCTGTCGCCGCCGCTTCGGCTCTGCCTCACTACAAGAGGGACAACGACGGTTCCATCACTGGTACGTTATATCCGATCTTAACATGTCAGGTCAAAGCTGACTTCTCGACAGACACCGTCGTCTTGAACTACGCTCTCACCCTTGAGCACTTAGAGAACACTTTTTACCACCAAGCCCTCGCCAACTACACACAAGAGGACTTCACCAACGCCGGCCTGCCCGAGTGGGCCCGCGGTCGCTTTGAGGAGATTGGCAAGCACGAGCAGAGCCATGTCGACACGCTCACATCGGTCCTCGGCGACTCCGCGGTGCAGGCATGCGAGTACAACTTCCCCGTCACCGACCCCAAGTCGTTCGCGGCTTTGAGCCAGGTCCTTGAGGGCGTTGGCACGTCGGCGTACGCCGGCGCGGCCAAGTACTTGCAGGGCACGGACGCTCTCACTGCCGCCGCCGTCATTCTCTCAACCGAGGCTCGCCACGCTGCATGGGTCGCATCCGCCATTTCGCTTGAGAACCCGTGGAGTGGCGCGTACGATGTAAGCATTTGCCTCTACGTTCTCACAACTCCCACTGACCTATCCTTCAGACCGCCCTCACCTTCAACGAGGTCTACACCCTGGCCAGCGGCTTCATCGTCTCCTGCCCCTCATCCAACCCCGCGCTGCCCTTCAAGGCCTTCCCCGCGCTCACCCTCGGCGCCGGCGCGCCCGGCCAGTCCGTCAGCGTCACCTACGCCAACGGCACCGAGACCGACGGCGACATGTACATCGCTTTCTTCAGCGGCCTCGACAAGACCTTCCAGCAGGTTACCGACGGGTCGGTCACGATCCCGGAGGGCTTGAAGGGCACGGTCTACGCTGTTGCGACTAACAACGCGACTGCGGCGACGGACGACACAACTGTCGCAGGCCCGGCGATCTTGGCTTTCCCTTTTGGCCCGGACGGCGAGCTCTTGAACTAAAATGTAGCGCTCGTGCGCAGGATCAACTACTGTATTTCTAGGGTTTAGAGGGTCAATTGAATGAATCAAAAAGACACTTGGTCAATCTCTCATTTGCCTGATTTGTTCCCGGCAATGAGCTATCACCCTCTTCTCTATCTCTCATTCCGTGGCCATTGCTTGCTTCTTTTGGCCAGTCACCTCACATCATTCTGTGCGAAGTTCAACTTCACCCTTGTGTTACTGTATCTTCTTGAACATCTTGAACTTCCGCATTCGTGGCATGTTTGCGGTGTTTTGAGGCTTCATCGTCCTTCTTTGTCCTTCTTGACTTGCTATGGCGCCATATCTCGCTTTGTCGAGCGATAGCGAGCCTGCCACCTCATTGCAGTCGAGGGTCACAAAAGTGACCAAGGCGCTCGGAGATATCCGAGAACAGTCGGGCGCTAAGATCGGGATGCGACGCGAGTGAAGATCGGTTCCCCCTTCCCCTGTTGACGGCATCGACAGCTCCCCTCCGCCCTTCTTACAGGACGGCGTCGCTTCTGAGACGATTCTCGCACAGCGCTCTATCCTCTGTTGCCTTTCGCAGTAGAAGAAGCCGTCTAATCAGCATGTCAGACGACTCGGAGACCAATGGTGTGTGCAGAGTTCCCCCTTCCCCTCGCCCGACCCCCTTACTGACCGACTCCCTAGTTCTCGTCGGTGTCATCGGGGGAAGTGGCCTGTATCACTTGGACAACCTGACCTTCATGTGCGTGTCCTCTCTAATCCCGAATCCGTGAAGGGAACTGATCGACTCCCCCACAGCAAGGAAGTCAACCCGGAGACAGTGAGGATCCCGTGATCGCTGCCAAGAACCCCGCTCACCCATCCCCTCCAGCCCTGGGGCTTCCCCAGCGCGCCCATCTCCATCTGCGCCCTCCCATCGGGCACGCAGATCGCCTTCCTCACCCGCCACGGCAAGGGGCACTCCATCCCGCCCTCCGCCGTCCCCGCCCGCGCGAACATCGCCGCGCTTAAGTCGCTCGGCGTGCGTGCCGTGCTCGCCTTCTCCGCGGTCGGCTCGTTGCGCGAGGAGATTGCGCCAGGCTCGTTCGCGCTGCCGAACCAGATCATCGATCGCACGAAGGGCGTGCGCGCGGCGTCGTTCTTCCAGGAGACGAGCGTGGTCGCGCATGCGTCATTTGGAGACCCGTTCAGCAACAAGTTTCTGAAGTGGCTGGAGCCGAGAATACGGAAGGCGCTGGATGAGGAGGGGAGGGGGGTGAAATTGTTTACGGAGAAGACGATTGTGTGCATGGAGGGGCCGCAGTTCTCGACACGGGCGGAGAGCTTGATGTACCGCGCGTGGGGAGGCGACCTCATCAACATGAGTGTCCTTCCTGAGGCTAAGCTCGCGCGTGAAGCTGAGCTGAGGTGCGTTAACTGTGCTGAGCCACATCTACTCCTACTTACCTTTATTCAGCTATGCCCTTGTCGCCACCGCCACTGACTACGATGCTTGGAGGCCGCACACGGGTGCCGTCACTGCTGCCGAGGTCTTCAAGACCCTCAGTGCCAATGCAGAGACCTCGCGTCACGTCGCTGCCACCATCCTCGACGAGATACATGCCGCCTTCGATACTGGCAAGAGCGAAGGTGAAGCTGTCCTGCTCGAGGAGGTCGGCACCATGAAGCTCTCCATCATGCCGCGCTCTGAGAAGCAAAAGGAAGAGGACCGCACGAAGCTCGCGTACATCCTGCCGGAGTACTTCTCCGACTAGGCTCGGAGTGGTCAACGTATCAAGTAGTAAGTAGTGCTCGTATCTAGACTGTATAGATTGTATCACCTCCCTGTGTATGTACACTTGAATATGTATGTGCTACTTTGACTTCGTCTGACCTCCGGGGGGATTGTCAGCCTCTGGCCGTAGTGCCCGTCAACCACTGACAAGGCGCGCATTTGTGTGTCCTAACTCGAGCAATCACGTGCAACTTCAGGTACAACAATGACACGGTCCGGACTCCCGACGGTGTTCTGCACCTCCGCACCTTGGGTTCCTCCACATCTTGGTCTTTCCCCGCATCTCTAGTTGGTGTCGCGTGCCCTTGGTTGAACTTTGGAGACTCGGTATTGGCTGGCTCGCTTCTTGCATTTTGGACTGCTTAGCTCTCGCTCTCCCCACTACTCCTGGACCTTCGCGCCTCCTTCGATGAGGCAGACATCAACGAATGAGCTCAGATGATTCCAAAACGCGCAAGAGCACCGACACATCCTACCCCGTCAAGACACACGATGCAGACAAGCCCCGCAAGAACGATCTCAACTACGTTCTCCGCTCCGGTCTCGCAGGCGGCGTCGCGGGATGCGTTGTGAGTACCTCCACGGCCGTCGCGCAAATGCCTCTCGCTAAACACCATACTCCAGGCGAAGACCGTTATAGCCCCTCTAGACAGAGTGAAGATCCTCTTCCAGGCCTCGAATCCAGACTTTGCGAAGTACGCCGGTACGTCCGCTGTCGTCATCGCGCGTACGCGAAGATTGACGAGCGCTTAGGAAGCTGGACTGGCGCGTTCAAGGCGGGGACCCAGATATACAAGGAGAATGGCGCGAGAGGACTCTTGCAAGGGCATTCTGCGACCCTGATTCGCGTACGTCTCGCCGATCATCGCTCCTCGTTGGAGGCTTACTGAGATTCCCCAGGTATTCCCTTATGCTGCGATCAAGTTCATGGCCTATGATCATATCCGGAATGTGCGTTGCCGCGCCCCTCTCTCCCTGCGCCTACTAATAATGAGTAGTTGATGATGCCCACGCGAGAGAGCGAGACAAACTTCCGGCGGTTCGCTGCAGGAGCTACATCTGGTGCGTTCTGCACAGCATTCCATGTCCTTGTCGCTCATACAGTCTACAGGAATTGTCGCTGTCTTCTTCACATACCCACTAGAAGTCATTCGCGTGCGCATGGCATACCAAACACGATCCACAGACTATACCGCTCGTCCATCCTTCCTCCAAGCGTTCAAGCAAATATACGCCGAGCATGCGTCTGCGCCAGTTGGCAGCACCTATCGGCTTGACCCCAAGAACATCCTCGACCGATTACCCCTCTTGAAGTTCTATAGGGGATTCACCGTCACTGTTGGTGCGCAGACGACCATTCTGCCATATGAACGCGAGCTAACCAACGCGCAGGTGGCATGATCCCCTACGCAGGCACTTCTTTCCTCGTCTGGGACTTTCTACGCGCGCACCTCCTCCCCCCACGCGAAAAGGGTTCCCAGGCCACGCCCCTCGCTGACCTCTCCATCGGCGCCGTCTCCGGCGCACTTGCGCAGACGATGTCCTATCCGTTCGAGGTGGTGCGGCGGCGGATGCAGGTCGGAGGGATCACGCAACCCGATAGGTGGCTGAGGTGGGACGAGACGGCGCAGGCTATCTGGCGTGCGCGGGGATGGAAGGGATTCTACGTTGGGCTCAGCATCGGGTATTTGAAGGTGGTGCCCATGACCGCTGTTTCATTTGCGGTGTGGCAGGCGGGGAAGCGGGTGCTGGGTATATGACAGCGCCCCATGGACCTAGGCATATGAAGCCACAGTCGCATATGGTGCTTCGCCTGCTCCCTCGAGGAACAAGGTCGAGGAACACGCCGCACAGGGGAGCACGAATGTATGTAAAGTGTACGTTATTATTGTGCGTCGACTTGAAGGCCACTGTGCATGTTTTGCAGGGGTTCACATGTCCGTGTACTACATCAGACGTATCACTACTATCGACCGGGTCCGCGGGTGGAACGGAACAGTCGATTTCTATTCGCGCAACTGCTTCTTGATCCTTCTTGGGCGCTCTTTGGGCGCTCGCACGCCTTCTTGCCTTCGCCGCTCTGCAGCCTTTACGATACCAGGGCGGACTGGATCATGCACCCCGGGTGCCACTCGCGCATGCGCCCTCTGACCACTACCGTCGTATAAGGCTCACCTAACGCCCTCCTTCACCCCAAATCCCTCAATGGCAGACTCCTCTGAACCACAGCAACAAGCGCGCCCGAAGCAAAAGCGCCACCGTCCCCGCCGTGAGTCGCGGCCATTCAGTAGGATCAGCGGCGTCTAAGCTTGCGCCCTTTAGTGTCCTGCACGAACTGCACGAACCGGCGACAGGTGCGTCAGCGCGAGCACGCCTATCCCCCGATCCCCGGCTAACTGCTATGTGCACTCCGACAGAAATGCGATCGCCAACATCCGTGCGGCCTCTGCATCGAGCGCAACGTGCAGGATACCT
The DNA here is from genome assembly GCA_024196135.1 of Pleurotus ostreatus/Saccharomyces cerevisiae fusant. Taxonomy (NCBI): domain Eukaryota; kingdom Fungi; species Pleurotus ostreatus/Saccharomyces cerevisiae fusant. The sequence continues at coordinate 7,906 of JAMQCK010000283.1, read as the reverse complement.
GCGAGTACCTCTCTGTGCCGTACGCCCGGCCAGCCCCGGGTCGCGGCTCAGGCTCCGCGGAATCGTCGACCTCGCAGGGCTTGCGCGCGCGCGTCGCGGAGCTCGAGCAGGAACAGACGGGCCTGCGCGACAGAAATGCGGTGCTGGAGCAAGAGAACGAGACGTTGAGGGCGCAGCTGGTTGATCTTCGGCAACAGCTCATGCACGCCCTGGCCCATGCGCACGCGTCCCCTCGTTGGTCGTCCAGCTCGCAAACGCCAGCCGCGTCTGATTTTGCGTCCCCGATGTTTGTGGTAGGGGCTCCGGACGAGGACCCGCAAAGCAAGACGCGCGAGGAGCCAAAGCCGCCGCCGTATATGAGGCCTTTGGACGATGATATCTATTCCATCAGCTTTGTTTGGGCGCAGAGGTCTCTCGGGCATGTGGGAGAGTTCATAGGAAGAGGGAGTATCCTCTGTGCGCTTCACTCTGTGAGTGACCTCGTGGTTAAGCTATGCTTGCGGTCGCCTGACGAGACTGACCTAGGTCAGCTCCAAGTCAACGGCTCGTATGGTATACGCCGACTCCACTAAATCCGTCGAATGCCCCATCGACCACCCCGAACTGCATACCCTGCTTCAAGATATACCCTCGCGCCACATCCTCGACACCTTGGTCAACTACTTCTTCGAGAGGGTCAACGATCGTTATGGAGTACCCGAAGGATGGTTCCGCCATACCTACGACCACATGCAGCAGCAGAGGCTCGCTGTAAATCCCAACTGGTTGGCGCTTCTCTTCGCCATACTCGCAGCAATTCCGGAGGACGCGCCCTGCCTCGTAACGTTGCGGCCCTACCCACACAACACCCAGATGTATAGTGACCAAGCTCAAGAGGCTTGCCGTCTGGCTTCGGCCGCCTACCTGAAGCCCGTGCCCACGCAGGAAAGCCTACGCGCATCCGCCGCAGACGGTGCCGTTGTGCGATGCTTTGCGAAGTCTCTTATGAGCGTCTACCTCGCGGAACACGGCCACGTCAGCGAAGCCTGGAAGCTCACCGGGTCCGCCATCCGCCTCGCTGTCTCCGTGGGCATGCACCGCGATCCGGACTGGCCGCTCTGGCAGGTGATGTCCGCCGAGGAAGGCGCCCTGCGGCGCAGATCGTGGTGGGTAGGTTGTCGGACGCAGCGTTTACCTCCTACTGACAACCCTCCCAGAACCTCGTCATTCTCGACCGCCTCTACTCCTACGTCCTTGGCCGGCCACAGATGGTCCGCATCGACCTCTCGGACGTCAAGCTCCCCGACGAACTTCCGTGCGAGCCCGCCGACGCCTACATGGTGCGCACCGGCCACCTCCTCCGCCTGTGCCTCATCATGGGAGACGCGATGGAGAAGGTACCTGGGTGAGCGACTTGCCTTCTACGTGCGTTTCCTCACATATTCAGCAGTGCTTCAGTCCGTCCCTGGTCCCCGGCCCCGCGGTCTACGAGCTCGACGAGAAGTTCAAGGAGTGGAATGCGCGGCTGCCCCAGCACGGCGACGCCGCCACGCGCCACACGCTCGCGGTGTGGTACTACGCGGCGCGCATGAAGCTGCACCACGGCTTCGTGACGCGCGGGCTGCCCGTGCAGGGCGGCACGCTCGAGAAGCGGCGCACGTACTCGGCGGAGGAGAGCAGGCGGCAGTGCCTCGAGTCGGCGTCGAAGCTGATCGACTGCTACTGCAGCAAGCAGGAGCAGGATGCGGCGGTGCCCGAGAGCGTGTTCCTGCTGTACGAGGCGACGGTGACGGTGATCTCGATGATGACGCAGACGCCGGAGGAGCAGCGGTCGCAGAAGTACGAGCAGGTCGTCGAGCGCGCGTACACTCTGTTCCAAAATGTGGAGCGGCAGGGGAATCAGGCGAATGGCACTGCGCAGCTCGCGTTGTGGACGCTGGAAAAGTTGGTGGAGGATGACTGCTGGAGGGTACCTTCGGGACCAGTCCATGCGGGAGGCGCGTCCGACCGAGGAACGACTGCGACCTCTTCGCCAAGGCACCATGGGTTTGCCCCTCATTCAGGACGCGACTCATACGCGCAGACGCCTGGCTCAGGACTGAACATGCCTCCTCCGCCGCTACCGCCCCCTCCACTAAGCCAGCAGTCCTTCGAACCTGGGCCCTCCTACACCAACGCTTCCTTCGAGCATCACGCCTTGGCTATACAATCTCGCTGGTCATCCCCGGCTAGCTATCAATCGCATTCACCTAGCTATCCACCGCCGCCCCTATCGTACGGGCCGGGTCCGACGCTAGCAGGATACCCGACGCCATCCTCGACACTACACCATCCGCCCTCGAGCTCTTCACTACACCCCTCGTCCAGTAACTCACCGCACCCTCCAATGACCTCGCTACACCCTCCATTCCCCTCGCCTTCTAGCTCGGCGCCCTCTTCTAGCACGGCACCGCCTCACGGTAGCGACGCGCCGCCGTCTACAGATGTATTGCGGGGTTATCCTCCCCGGTAGTCTATGAATGCGATGAGGAGTGATTTATGAGGGTTCTCCGAACATGCTAGTAGACGCAGTGAGGCTAAGCTTAGCAAGGGACGTGTATGCAATGTTCTATCACTGCGCGAATAGAGTGATTGTGTGTGGCGTAGAGGCAAGGTCTGTGTTCCCCTGAGGCACTGCAACAGTAGGACGCTGTATCGCTTCCACCCGATTAGAAGAAAAGCAGAATTATATTGCAAGGGATATGTTGCTGAGACATGGGGTTGTTACAGAGCGCGCATCAGCAGTAAATTCAGGTCGGTCGGCCCATCTGACCTCCGATTGCGCCTGCTGGCATGAGGTGCACTTCGTTGGACAGCTGCAGTGGCAGTTCATCAGAGAAGGCCCATGTTGACGAGTGAAGTGAATGGAATCTTGCCGGATGGCTATCGACTGCTTGGTGAACATATCCGGGGCGTCCGAAGAGAGCTTGGATTGATTTGGGTAATGAGAGCATCGTCTGACCGGGGAGGCAGTAAGGCAGCATGTGCCATACTTCGATGACTGCATAATGCAGCGCTTCGCGCAACGAGTCTGATGAAGAGCGCGGTGCTCACAATGAGGCATCGGGAGAATGTCATGTTGCCATGAGGTCTATATGTTGTGCTTGCTTTTCGCGTGAATCGCCGCGGACCAGAGCATTTGTTGTCAGGCATAGGTAGATCAGCGAAGAGAAGGCCTTGCACAAGCATGCGTGTATCCTCGTCGCGCAGATCTATGGGTGATTTCTTGACGACAGATCACGCTGCAGCTGCCTCAGTGAGGAGCATGCGCGGATAAAGAGCGAGTCAAGCGTAGGCCGCACGTAGCTGTCGGGTTGGGGAGAGGCGTATCAGAGCGGAGGACCTATCATCGACGTTTCGGGCAGGGAGGGGTGACCATCGACGCCGCCATCGCCGCGGGCCTGACTTTTCACAAGCTAACCGAGTGACATGGAAAAGCGGAAACGACCAATGTCTTGCAGTGTCGTTCTGGAGCGGATGGGTAGGGATAGATACCGTAGCATGCTGGAAGGGGCGAGGATGTCTGAAATGACACGGAGATGATGGAGGTTCGAGTGAAAGAATGGAAAGAAAGAGAAGAAATAGAGATCACTCAATCATTACTAAGTCCGAAAGGCAACTATTGATCGGCTTTGCTTCTGCCCGTGTTTGCAGGCGCCCATCGAATCCTCCTTTCTTCCCGCTTCCATCGTGCCGCGCGGGCGCTGTCGACAGCTTCGCCGCCGTCGCCAACGACGTCTGCCAGCACCATCTGCTGGCAGCCCACCATCGCCCATATCCAGCGACCAACGTCATTCCCCTTGGTGGCGCAGAAGACAATAAACCGGGGAACTCATCATCCCCGCACACTGATACATCACAACACTTCCCATCTCGGCACCTAGTTCTATCGTGCCCCGGCTCTGCTCTTGCTCTCATCTTCTCTAAGCATCTGAGAGCCCCTGCAAGATGCCCGTGAGGACGACGAACGCGAAGGCGGAGGCAAAATACAATGTTACTACGGAGTGTGCGTCGCCTCGTTCAACCTGCGTGCCCCATCGCTGACCCTTGCGCAGTCCCTAGCTTCGGCCTGCATGCAGCCGCAGCTACAGGCAACATGGGACTTGTCGAGTACGCCCTCGCTAGGGGCCAACCTGTCAACTCCGTGCTCGATGGTGTCCTCCCTCTTCACGCCGCTTGCGCCGGAGGCTCGGAACCTGTAGTCAAGCTCCTTATCGACCACGGTGCTGATGTCAATGGTCCAAGGCCAGTCTCCTTCTGCTCAAGCCTCGCCAGTACTCATCCCTCCTCGCTTCCCGTAGATTGCCCCGCCGCTACTCCAACGAGAAGAACACAGTGATCATTGGAACATCCGGCTCAACCCCCCTCCACTTTGCAGCCGCCAATGGCAACATGAACATCGTCAAGCTCCTGCTTCGCCGAGGGGCCATCGCTGATCGCCCCGACAAGCACGGAATCACGCCTGAAATGGTTGCTCGCCAGAACGGCTTCGTCGAGTGCGCCGATTTCCTCCACTCCTGGATATGCAACAAGGATAAGGATCTTCGGGAGAGGGACTTCCGCACAGGGAGAGACACGCAGAGCCCCGAACGCGCAGACACGCCCGATCCGTATGGCGACGCCGCTTCAGGCAGCAGACGCCTCAAGGTCAAACGCTCCATCGACACAGCTCTGAGCATGCTCAAGGCGTCGTCATCTGGCCTGTCTGAGCAGTATCAGAAGGCAGCCAACTCGTCTGGGCACTCGATAGCCGAACGCAGGGCGGACACCATGCCAAGAAAGCTCAGCGATGCCGGGCCACAATCTCCCATCCTCGAAAATGGACCGCCCCCCGGCTTTGATCCCAACTACCGACGTCCGTCCTTGCCACAGCTCGAGCATCCCAGGCTTGCGTCACCTGCCCGGTCTAGCCATCGCACTTCCCACTACTCCTCTCGCCGCCCTCGCTCAGCGGGCACGGACGCTGAGCAGGAGGCTGAGCAGGCTGTATATATACCCTACGGACGCGGTGGTGCAGGTCGCAAGCTGGGCAACAAGTACTCAATCCGCAACTTTCTCAATAAGCGACGTGATGGCAGCGTCACGCCTTCCTTCGCTGACCCTTTCAGCTCACAACAAGCTGCCGCTTCGTCCGGCGCATCTTCATCAATCTTGGACTCGAACTCGCATACCCCGATATCATCTTCTCCTCCCCACCATGCACACTCGGCCAGCGACACTCTTGCTCTGCCGGCTTCATACGCAAGTACCTTGACGGCAATGGACTCTCAGTCTTCCCAACTGTCCAACAATATACCTTCTGCTGTCGACCTTCACAATGCCCTCGATCAGCAACAGCGCAACCGCGACCGCTCGGCCTCCGGTGCAAGCCGTACGAGGTTCGAACTACCCGCGCAAGATGATACCGAACGGCAACCATCGGGTGGCGCATCACGAAGCCCGCTGAAGCCTGATAGCAATACTGCCCAGGCTCGCGCGCGGTCCCCCTCGGGCGCCAGCAGCACCCCAAATCGCAGCGGGACGGTCTTCGACGACGACGTGGTCATCCCGCGGGAGACGCCCGTCAAGCGCCCGGGCATTCTCAGGCCGTACAACCGGACGTCGTCCGGTGGCCAGAGTGGCTCGAGCATCCGTGCGCTCCGCTTCGACTCGTCATCGAGCATCAGCGAGCGCACGTCGTCGTTCAACAGCAACAACAGCTCGACGTCGCGCTTCGGGCTGCGCGGATGCAACAGCGCGGGGTCGCTGAAGCACGGGTCGAAGGCGCAGGCGGGGAAGCGGCCGGGGAGTGCGGGCAATCCTATCTCGAGGATATCCTCCGAGGCGTCGGCGGATGTTTCGTCGGCTGTGGAGGACGAGGAAGACGACTCGTATGGCGAGATCATCCACAAGCAGCCGAGCTTCGAGAAGGAGGAGGTCGAGGACCCTCGTCGTGCGCGCGGCTTCTCCGTCAACTCTACGGACTCGCAGATCTCGCCTGGCGTTCTGCTGTCGGGTCCCGAGCACGCGGAGACGACCGCCGAGTTCCCCTTCAGCATCAGTCGCCCCCCTCCCGTATCGGCTGGAAGCGATTCCGCTACGTCCTCACCAAATTTGCTACGCGTGCCCCTTCCCGCTAGTAATGGTGCCCGTGGTCGCGGCGACTCGCTCAGCAGCGTCAGCTCCGCCGGAAGTCAAGAACCCTCATTAATCATGAGCACTACCAGCCACAGCGACGGCAGTGCGACGACGCCTACTATGGACGTCTTCACCACGCACTCCAGCGATACTAGCCTTGCCCACCATATCGCGAACCTCAATGAGCGTCGCTCACATACCCCTCTCGGCATCGACCTCAGCGCAATTTCGTCGCATGCCCAGGCAGAGGCGCTCGTGCAGAAGGCGCAACAGGACATCCTCGCGGCGGACACCGACATTCCGCTTAGCGCGCGCCTTGCCGCGTATGGCGAAAGCCTCGCCCTCGAGCGGCGCCTCCGGGAGGAGAAGGAGAAGAAGCAGGAGGGTCGAGGCAGCGTACTCATCGCGCATGGCCCTATGTCCGGCACTTCATCCCCGTCTCTGACCCCTTCTATGCTTCCGTCGACCCCCATGCCAAACAGCGCGCGGAGTTGGATCGAGGAAGCGGACAAACATACGTCGCCAACCCTGACGAGGCAGTCGAGCACGGGCAAGGCGGAGCGCCGCCGGCATCGTAAAAATATGGTCAAGGTGCCGCGGAGGCCGCATACCAGCACGGGGGCGACAGGGCACTCGATCATGCCGGACAGTACGTTCTTGTTATTTTTCTTCTCTTACACGGATGCTAATGACCTTGCAGTCGCGGTGAACGGTAGGCGCCTGCGTACGGTGAGCGACGATCCGCGCCTGCACCACACCTGCCACTCCACGTCGTCGCTCGAAGGGCTAGAGGCGCCTACCTCGCCCGTGCAGGAGGAGGATGCACCTGCGTCGCCCGCCGCAGGCGTGCCCCAGACTTCCGTGACCCCCGTAGCGACGCAGCTGAGCCGCGTGAGCTCGCTGGACGTGAACGACACAGACACGGACGGGGAGTTGGGGGAGTCCAGGCTCTATCGCGTGTCGACCGCGCCGCACGCGTCGCCCGGAGGGCGCAGCGGAAAGGGCGTGGACAATGAGGCGCGCAAGGCGAGCGCGCAGAAGCTAGCGCGGATGGGGTTCGCGCCGCACGACCGTACGCCGCAGAACACGAAGCGGTTCGGTGGACTGAAGTCGTGGGTGCAGTCGTTCAAGGGGAAGCCAGTCTGAGGAGAGCTGGCTGGAGTTTCTTTCGGTGCGGACGGATTCTCATAGTACGTGTTCCTTCTCTGACCTTGGGTCTGTGTAACATCTATGTTGTTTGTTCTTATTGGCGGGTTTTCCTGCCCTTCATCTGTACCACTACCCATACATACCATCACATCCGACTTTTTCGTCTCTGTCTGTTTGTATCTCTTGTACTTTTTGGTGTCCCTTGTTGTTCTGTGTTTGTTCGTTTGTGACCCCCCCGCATTGTACCTGTTCTAGTCTTGTCGAAGCTCGCCTCTTGATCTTGCGCGCGGAGAACGTTCGACGTTGGTATGCGCATTCATCGCCGAGTCGAGGTCCCGAACATTCTTCGAACGCGGAGGACATCGCCGCCGAGGGGCTGCGCTCGGAGGCGTGGATCAAGCGCGCTGTGCATGAATTGATTCTTACGCGCGAGGGCGCGGAGGGGGGCGCACGGCGAGCAGCTTCGACGCCGACCCTGACAAGCGACTGAATGTGTCGGTTAGCGGCGATGGAAGCTGCGCAGAAGGCCGTGGACGGCGGCGGCGATGGGGAGGCGTGCTGGGCTGACCTAAATGCGATGAGGCCATGTTCCGCAAAAGGCAAGAGGCTGTGTGCCGATGAA
>JAMQCK010000282.1:0-31800 GCA_024196135.1 Pleurotus ostreatus/Saccharomyces cerevisiae fusant | reverse complement strand
TACTACTTCAAGTTTTCGCGTGGCTCACCTCAAAGGTTCTGGACTTGAGATAGCCTGCATCATCCTTGTCCGAAATGGGCGGTAGGTCGTCGAGGGTAGTGGAGCGACGCTGTGCCAGCGATATGATGGGGTTCAGGTAAGTGAACGTCCAGAAGGAGACGATGGATGCCTTCTGTTCTGGAGTGGCAGGAGACGGATTCTGCTCAAAGTCAGACTTCATACACCAACGAAGCGAGCTTTTCGTACCTCCTTATTGACGGGAACATGCTTCCCCGGTGTAACCAGCGGAAGGAGGATCCCGGTAGCAAAGAGCAGGCTAATTGTGATCCATAGCAAGGGCCCATTTCCGTCGGAAGGGTGGCCGCCATAACGAGCGAGAGGCGCCAGATCGCGAGCAGCATATACAACGAAAGTGGCAAGCAGTACACCAGTCAAGTGTAAGGAGGCGGTATGAGCGTACGTAAGGCAGCTTGTGGACGCATAGGCAAGTGCAGTTGCGTAACACTGCGAGGCTCGGCTCAGGTCGAGGTCAAAGAAAATCAAAGAGACGTACGAAGGTAGCGCAGAGCGCAGCATCCACGAGCGATCCTTCTTCAATCGCGGACGCTGCCGAGACGCCTACGAGGGCGACACAACCAGCTGCTCGGAAGATTTGGTATGCGCGCCCATCTGTAGTCACGCACGTTGACGCGCCATTGGCTACATTACCCTGCCCTTCGGTTTTCCGACGCGTTACCCCTCGAAAGAGGAGCATAAAGGCGCAGTAGATCGCAGATAGAAGAGCCGCGTAGGCCGATATGAGGCGCACGTCCGCCCATGGTATCCTAGTCGCTCTCGTAAGTCTACTACATATTTCAAGTAAGCCCAGGAACGTACATTGTGAGGAGGCCAATCCGGACTTGCACCCTTTCTCGGAGTCGGTGCCTGAATAGTGAAGTCAAGATCAGCGTGCAATTACGCAGGTTGCTGGTCCCGCAGTCGTCGAAGGGCGTGTAGGGGCCCTGATGACGGTCGGGATCAAGGATGCCTCAAGCCTCAGAGTGCGTGTCTCAGGCTGGCATCAGGCGTTCTGCGAGTCATATACATAGCGCCCACGCTATCCGGAGGCACGATGATGAACGCAGGATGAATAGGGATGGAAATAGTCAGATAAGCGCCCGTATTGACGGCCTGACGACCTGCAGCTGGGAGGTCCCGGTCACACGTAGGTCGCTATGAAGAATGATCAATGATTCTGGTATAGTAAGGACAGCATCTTCGGGCTCAAGGCCATGATGGTCGGTGAGGTGCCATTGATGGTTCGGGACAAGTTACGTACTAACACGAGCTTGACACCTGCGCAAGATACAAGAGTTCGAATCCTCTTCCTCCAGCTCTTTTCACGCGAAACCAGAGATTGGGGTGGTTCGTGGAGTTCATGAGCAGACAATGGGCTCGCGACCCACGAAGTGGTATATGGGTACAGATTTTGCGCACGCGAAAGCACCAGGCAGATAAATATCATCATATAAATAATACGCCCACCATTCCCCCCACTCAGCAGTTCAAAGTGCTGAGAGTGACGCCGTTGTAGGGACCAAGCTGCAAGGAATGTCAGATGAGCAGATAGGAAAGGAGGACGTGAGCTTACATGGTCACCAATGTCGCCGTCGAAGACGTTGGGTACGGTCTTGATTGTGCAGTCCTCGTCGTCGGCGTCGTCGTTTCCTGAGGGACTGGTTAGCTAGGACATGAAGATATTCATACGGCGGTACGTACCGGGGCACTTGACCCAGGTGGCGTCGTCGACGATGTGGATCTCGCCCTCGGGGTGGGCCGAGCCGAGTCCACGCCCAGGGAGGATGGGAATCAAGTCGTGCTTGTTGTCGACGCGCTTAAAGGAGTCGACCTATACTTATCATTAGCTTACTTTCCTCCTAATAAACCGTTCCCGGCTCACCGTTGAGTCCACGACTTCGGCCCACGCCTCATTGCCCACGCGTGGCTTGCCGAAGGTGACGACGTTGACGGTCGCGTCGGGGTTGTTGAGCTTGAGGAAGACCGAGTCCAGCTCCGCGAGCGCGCCGCCGAGCGAATGGCCGACGGTTGTGATCGTCTTCGTGTCCTTCGAGGAGAGGAGGTCGCGCACGGCGGCGAGGACGGCGTCCGCGGTAGCGGTGTGCACGTCGCGGAAGCCGGTGTGCACCTGCGCGGCGGAGTCGATGTTGGGGAAGAGCGTCGCGTTGACAGAGTCTTGGACGAGGTTCACGTCGGTGAGGTCTGCCTCCCTGGTATCGTGGTTAGTATAGACGTTGATCCTTCTCAGGAATTTACGCACAACTTCGTCGGATCAGTGCCCTCGTGAGCGACAATGATCGAGTTGAGCGAAGGCGAGAAACCGATGTAGTCTACATCAATGGTTAGCGAGGGTGCGGATAGGCTTCAAGGCCGATACTTGCAGTACTGAACTTCGCTGCCGTCCCCGCCGGTGACAGAGAGCTCGAAGTCGCTGTTAGCCTCGCAGGATGCTATCGCGACACAATTAACACAAGGTCACACATCGCCGAGCGTACTCACCGCCGCAAGCCCAGGTATCGATACCGTCGTGGCAGTAGGCCGAAAGAGCGTACTGCGCGAACGGCGTGAACCCATCGATCTCATCCTGGCTGAGCTTGGTCGTCTCGCGGCGCGCCGGCGCGGGTCCAGCAGTAACAAGGAGCGGAAGTGCGAAGGCAGCAAGGAGCGACAGCATACTGGCGGACGACCGGGCTCAAGGCGCTTCGCGGACAAAGAACGTCGGAGGAGGGGACCCTGGTCCCGCGAGCCCTCAAAAGCCCATATAAATAAGCACAGCAGTGATAGATGACTGCCCCCTGCCGTCCTTTGCCGTCCCCAGCCATCGCGCGACGTGTGGCAGATCAGCACGCAGATATGCGCGCTTATTGGACAGCAAGGTGCGAGCGTCTTCGCGTACGAAGGGGGCTGCGGGGAAGCACGAGGGCGCCCTGTGGTCGGCGCCGCACGCGTTCGGGGTAGTGGCGGGCGGCCGTCCACGGGCGCATGTGGGTGGCGACGATGGGCATGGAAGAGCGCGCGATGCCTGGTGAGATATGATCAAGAACGCGGGATGACTGGACGTATTGATGGGTGATACCGACCTCGGGTGGCCTCGTATGGGAGGACGAAGTTGGGACGAAGGGGTTTGGGCGCAGAGAACTTTGAGCTCGGCGCTTACCATAGCGCTGCGCATTGCGCATCCGTTTCCTGTCCATAGGTAGCTGCTCTGCGGACGCTGCTATGGAAGCGTACCGAAGCCCCTGGTTGTTGACTAAACTTGATGCGAAAATAGCAGGAATATGGGCGCGAGGATATCGCAATGAGGTCTGGCGCGGAACAGCATCTAGCCCCCCACAGGGTGCTGGCGGCGTCGCGGCACACATCCACCAAGATCTACTAGGGTTTGGGGATGATGGAGGATGCCACTTGTGTAGGACAAAAGGTCGAGGCGCCATCGTTGTGAGCTGCCGTTGCGTATGTTCCAGGCTCTCCGCTTGCGTCCTTGGATATTCAGAGATTGCTTGTCGTACGACGCGAATTCGGTCTGAAAGGGCGCATTGCATCGATTCCTCGGTCAGGGAAAACCAGACGCCTCTACAATGCCGTTGCAGCGAGATGAGGGTGAAAGGCAACCGGCTACAACGGTCACACTCACGTGGATCGGTTCACCAGCATCAATGGCCATCAACAAGCGTCAATCGTCACCTCCAGGACCATCACAAGCGCGGCAAGTGCGCGCATAATCACCAGAGCTATCTGGTCAAAGACGATTGCCATAATTTTACATAGTAGTACGGACGTTCATCTATACTTGGTAGGTATGAGATGAAAACAATTTGGATCGCTCGCGCTTTACATTGAGCATCGGATTTCCTCGTCTTCGGTGCAATGCATGCGCATAGAGCATCTCATACGGTGCTATTATGTGCAGGTTGCGTGGGAAAATACCATCTGGAAAGGTAAAGATTTAATCGGAAATCATCGGGGTTTCTCCTTCTCACCTCATGCCCATTCCTACTCACCGCCCATCTAATTCGAATCGCGCAGTACTCGAGGAAAGGAATGAGCGAGGTATGACAAAATCCCGGATCGATGGTCAAAGAAAGATGTTCCTCCTCTCATAATAAGCCTTCTACGATGAAGGCACGCTGTATGCCGACGACGCGCCCGTTGAAGACGACTTCGCTATCGGCAATTTGTGTCTAAATGGACGAATATGTCAGAAAGTGACAGGATTATGGTCGTGCACACAAAACCTTACGTTCATGATCTATATCCCGCATGTAAGGCCGTCGGAGTCCAGGATTGCTTCATTGCTTCTGTCGGAAAAATCCCAAGTCGCCAGTTGGGCCGTATTATGACATGTTAGGCGATTAGGAATCCGGACCCTACACTAGGCCCGCGTCACACATAGCTATCTAAGCGTATTGTAATCTGTCACAAGAAAATAATCGGATTTTCCTTCAGGAAAAGCTCAGGTCTGTTGCCAAAAGCTTACTGCTGTTCAGCTTTTTGTAATCCAGGTCAGAAATTCTAGAAATTTCTAAGCAAGCAGGGGGATCACAGCACTCAGGGTCTACTGCCTGGGCTAGATGCACAGCTTTATTGCTTTAGAGAGAAGTGCTTACAGCAGACTTATTTTGGCCCAAAAAAAATCAGTGTATTTTAAGGCATGCTGGTACAAGGTGAACTATAGCTGAAGATGGCCTAATACAGACCTGCAGACTACATGTGCAGAAAATCAGATGAAGTTATCACAAGCTAGACTGGGTTACTGGAAGCACACTTGGATTAGGAAAAGATGGGCTGGATCACAAAAATATGTAGAAGCTCAGAAAAAGCTGTTCAACTTTACAAAATATGTGGCAAGCTTACAAAAAACTCAGATGGCTTCACCCAATGACATGAGTGTGATAACCTACTAGAGAAGTAGGGGCTGCTGTGACAAGGATGATGGAATTGTATGCTCTCCAAAGAAAGAAGCTATGGTCCAGATAGATGATTTGCACAACTTGTTGTTTAGTCATTGGTTGCCACAAGTCCAGCAGAATAAGAATGTATTCCGGTTGTCCTGTGATGGGATTGTACGCTCTCCAAAGAAAGACACTCTAGTCTAGATAGATGATCCACACAACCACAACACAACCGCACAATATACAACTAGAGACGTCTTTGGGGAGAACGACCGAGTCCGATGTATTTTTATTGCTAGGGGATAGTTCTACAACTTCGAGCGTTGCTGATGGGCTTGTTCGCGGTCCGCGGAGAGCCTCAGACGGTCTAGATCGATGCGAGAGGACTTTGGGCGAGCAGGTGGCGCTCAGACTTCTCAGGTATTTATCAGGCGTTTATCTTACGCTACAAGGGCTTCTTAGGGCACTTCAAGAGCTCGAAAACGTTTTATGATCTGGTGATGCGCTGGTACCACAGTGTTTTATTTGGTATGGTGTGTGGTATGCTAGGGCTTCCCTGCGTGGGGCGAAAAAGTCCCTGAATCGTATGTAGGTCTCGGTATATAACATGAATGTGTCGACTTGGCCATCCAGACCGATCAGCACAAAAACCCTATCTCTAAGTCAAGGTCCAACTATAACGCCTATCCGCGTGTTCCCCTGTCCGAATAATCGTGCAAATGCTGCGGTTCCTGGCGGTAGAGCAGTTAACTGGTTGGGTATCCTCCTGCACTGCAATGCTGGGTGCGTTTCCACACTTGTTGATGTTTACCAGAGCAGTGCCGGCCTGGTCTCCACTGGTCTTCCTGTGCGCTGCGCGGGCTCAGAGGCCGTTGCGGCAAGGAGCACGTCGTCTGGACCGATGATACGCGGGGAGTGGACCTTCGCCGGGGTGGATAGCGCTTGGCGGCACCGACGCTTGGTTTGAAACTCGGCAACACCTGAGATCAGATCTCGGAGCCGAAGTCACGTGTGGTCACGTTGATGGTTCGAATCCTGCCGAAGCAGTACTCTGCATGTCTCCGCATGACGGCGAGCAGCAGAAAGGCTTGTCCGAGCCCCAACAATCAATCTAGAACATTGTCGCAGTGTGACAGGCAAACCGAAGGCTTGGGGCACAGAGAGCGCTGCTACTGAATATAGTAGGACCTGCCAAAGGGCTCACAGGATGTCATCAACGACGCACAGACTCGTGATCAGGCGCCAAAGAGCTCTCTGCTATGCTTGGTCGATCGCTGCGGGTGGGTGACACCGCAAGCTAGTGATATTAAAGGTTAGGAAGCGTAGTCTCCCTGATTTTCTGTGTCATAAAATACCCCCAACGCGCCCGTTGTACAGTCACGACGTTGGTGCAGTATATACGGATCCGTCCATATGATCCAGACCAGTGTGGCTATATCGCCTATTTATATATGTTTTTCCGCATTTTTCAGCCGCAGGGTGTATCACCTGTACGGTGGTACGAGGACAAACAGATAAGATAAAAATCTACAAAAACATGGTATATAAGCGCTGATCACGTGTGCGTGCAGGAATCACCAAAAACCCAAATTCCACAATTCTATGTGGTTAATGACTGTAGCAGTTGCTATCTCCCAAACACAAAGCCTAAGGTCTTGCACATCTTGTCCTTTTTAGCTTGTGAAATGCAATTTTCAAAATTGCACTCTGAAACTGCAATTTCTACAATTGCTACTTGATATTGCAATAGAAAATAAGAGTAAAACTCTGTAGTGTTATATTGGAATATAAGAAAGATACAATGAGCAGTATGGGTGGTATAATATCTGGAAAATACTGAGAAATGAAGATCAAAAATATGGGCGATATACTGTCCAGAAAATACTTGGTCACCAAGATGAGAAGCTCAAGGGCCAGGTCACCCAAATTTTGGAAGCTGAGAGTAAACTGACGAGATTTGCAAAGGTGTCGGGGGACTTAGTTGTGGTGAGTCCTCTCCATCACCAGGACGGGTCTCATTGTCGCTGCACGTGGATCACTCAATATTGGTGCTGTTGCCCATTGCCGCCTCCTGCCACCCGCATGCCAACTGGCGACCCACAGCAACAGCACCTCAGTGCCTTTATGCCTGGCAGGACTGCTCCAAAATGGTCTTAGCAATGCATAGATCTTGTAGGGCGCCTTTTCTAGGCCTGTCCGCCGCTATACGCAGCGTTGTTGCTGTCGCATACGCCGGTGAAGGGCATATCAAAGGCGCACAGCAAGTCTCAATACCTATCCAGCCAACATCTAATGGAACACAAGTACCAGCTGGGACTCATTCAACCATAGGATTAGTCACAGAGTGCGCCTTGAGCGACGAAGTCCCCTCATGACCTTTGCAAATTTCGTTAGTTTCCACCCAGTTTCCGATTTTTGGGCGACCTGACCCTTGAACATCTCGTTTTAGTGACCAGGTATTTTCTGGACAGTATATCACCCTTACCTATACACTACCTTTTGATATTGCACTTCCAAATTCTGACTCTGGAAATTGCACTTTTGAGTTGCAATTCTGGGAATTGCAGTTTTGAGTTGCAATTTTGGGACCCGCAAACTGTCAAAGCAAGAGGGGGCAGGCCGCCCCGTTGTGCTCTCGCCCAATGACCCCTGCATGTGCTGCACGAGACCCGTGCGCTGGGCAGAGCGGAGAAACTCAGTGAGGGGAATGTGCTGATCCCAGATGTTGAACAGCGTGAGGCGGATCACATCGGAGAAGAACCAAAGGTTGCCACTGATCTGCCTGGTGTTCACCATCTTCTTGGCGGGGAGGATGACCCGCTCAGCAGGAGCTGATAGGGGCAGGTTGGTGTGACAGAGATCCCGCTGGATATGCAATTTGAGCACCACCACGCCGTGGAGCCGGTATGTTGCAGACCAGCTGACGCTGTACCAACAATTTAAATCTAGAGGACAGTTTACATATTGCTTATTTAAATCCTAGCGTAGGGCCTTCGAGCTCGGCAAACTCCGTGAACCGCCTGGCAAGCTGAGCTGCCGGCCCCGGGCAATGCCCTTATAGGGCAGCGCAACCGCGATGCGCCACGCGCGCAGCCTGCCCGCGATTGGACGGTTTGCGTGACGTGCTGATGCGATGCGCTCGTGCCATGTGCACCCACCCAGCGCATCATTGGCGTATCACGCGGTGCCGCCGCTGGAGTAGGGATCCCAGGCCGTAGGCCCGACCCACACACCTATACCACCGCGTAGACACACGTGTAGACCAGCTGCCATCTCATCCTGAGCCATCACCAGGCCGTCGCCCTGAGGATCCCCTCGCTGGGCTAGCTAGGCTATCCCATATGGTGACGAGAGTGCGATTCGGTTTTCCAAGCCCCTACAGACCAGCTAGCGCCATCTCCGTGTTGAGCTTGTTCTCCACGTCCGAGTTTGGCGGTACACAAGGTTTTCACGCCTGTCGGTCGTGTTCCAGTGCCAGCGCCAGCCGATTCTTGCGCTCTCCGTGATTGCCCAAGCACCCAGACGCCGTCCTCGCGGTGACCTTCCGTGCGGTTCTCCGTCGTTGTCGTCGCCACATATTCGGTCGTTGTCGCCGTCTCCCTGCGCCGCGTTTCTTGTCGTTGTCGTCTCTCTGCATTGTGTCTGTCGTTTGCGTTTGCGTCTGCGTTCGCGTTATTTCTGTCGTCGTTGTCGCGTCG
Organism: Pleurotus ostreatus/Saccharomyces cerevisiae fusant; assembly: GCA_024196135.1. Lineage (NCBI taxonomy): Eukaryota > Fungi > Pleurotus ostreatus/Saccharomyces cerevisiae fusant. Next base: position 23,153 of record JAMQCK010000282.1, on the reverse strand, counting down.
TCCGCGCGTCTGCGATATTACCTCTTCCGCGTCTTGTCGGTGCGGTCCACACGTGTAACGACTCACACATTTTTTACAAGTATTATTTCCGCCATGCCTCCTACGTCCACTGCGCCGGACAAGCGCCAATGTTCCACTGCCATCCATATTCCCCAAAAATTCACGAAAGCCCTTGACGTCTACCGCAATCTATATACGGTCAATCCTACCACCGCTGGCATCACGCTGTGGACCAACCTCCTTGAGGTCGCCAGATCTTATGTCACAGCCCAGGGCACTCTGCCCAACGAAGTTCTCAAGTCCGAATTCCTCGCCGGCAGCGTCCTGGGTTGCACGCAGGAGCACAAGTGCTGGGAGAACACGGGACATGTGTACGGATGGTCCTGCGCGGACTATGCGGATTTCAAGAGCGGCTTCGAGCAGGGCTTCGAGGATGGTTGGAGTCGCGGGAAGGAAGCGGGTATGGAAACATGCGCTGCGCTATTGAATGTGATGCACATCCACAGCCGTGACGATATTGGCGCGCCCGCGCTTGCATGCCAAGTCGACGCTGCAGTCGGCTGCAGCCCTACACCCACCGCCGATGCCGCCATCCAGACTCAGACCATCACCACCGACGCTCAGGCCTCCGAGGCAACACTTCTCATCCATCCTGTTTACACAGAGATTGCGACTCAAGCCTCGTCGCCTGCCACTGTCGCGTCCACCGCGCCTCTCGCAGAGTCCCTCGATTGGGCCGCCAAGGCAGATGTGCATCTCCCTGTTGTCACTACCGTATTGTCGTCACTTCCGTGTCCACCCCCGCCGCGCGACTTATCTTCGTTGTCAAGTGGCAATACCACCCTGTTTGCATCCCTGAGTCGTCGTCGTCGTCGCGGAGGTCAGTCGCGTCCTCGCCCGTGCCCACATCGCGCAGGGACCCCATACCATCATCATCACTGGCGCGAGCGGCGTTTGCTGTGAGAGGACGATATCTCGAGGTTGGACTGGAGGTCAGATCCTAGGTTGCAGGACTTGTTGCGAGCGCTTCACACTCTGGGCTGGGTCAGGAGGGGTTTATTGTAGGGTTCATTTTGGTCAGGTTCTCTGGCAACGAGGACGTCGCCATGTGAGAGGGGGGTAGATGGAGTAGGGATCCCGAACCGTAGGCCCGACCCACACGCCTATACCACCGCGTAGACACACGTGTAGACCAGCTGCCATCTCATCCTGAGCTATCACCAGGCCGTCACCCCGAGGATCCCCTCGCTGGGCTAGCTAGGCTATCCCACCGCGGGATGTATTGAGCGCAAAATAGGCAGTGAAAAGAAGAGAAACATACAGGTACATCCTGTGTCTATAAATGCAGAGGAAATGGGGGGAAATGAACTAAGAAAGCGCGAAAAAAGGATGCGAGCAACAATTTCGCCCGCGCCAATCGCACTTCTGCCGCTCGCGAGGGCGGGAATATGTGTATAATGAAGAGGGAAAGGAGCAGAGACTCGCCCCGAGCTACGCTTGTGCTTACACGTCGATGAACGCGTCCGCCGCGGCCGCGTAGCAGCACGGGGGAGGGGGAGGGAGGGGGAGGCAATGGGGATGGAGATGATCACCCATTCAGCGGGCCCGCGCGAGATATGGCGATGGTGGCATGGCGATGGAGAATCCACGAAAAAGGCATCTAGAGCGCATAGCGCATTCTAGTTGAGGTCCTCGTGCCCTCAGGTGTACTCTAAGGGCAATGTAAACATGTAGTGGGCAGGCCAAAATTGCCCCGCCCAACCCCTGCTGGGTTGTAGGCTTCCCTCGCGTTATAGCAGAAGAAGCAGTATCAGTGAAGTGTATGGGATCCTTGGGGCGACGGCCTGGTGATGGCTTGGGATAGGATAGCAGCTGCTCTATATGTGTGTCTACGCGGTAGTATAGACATGTGGGTCGGGCCTACGGTTCGGGATTCCTACTCCACCGAAACAGCGCGTCTACTCCTCTGTGCCTCTCCCGCGTCGCTGTTATCAGTTTGGTGACCAGGTATTCTCTGGACAGTATATCGCCCTTACCTATACCCTACCTTTTGATATTGCACTTTTGAGTTGCAATTCTGGGAATTGCACTTTTGAGTTGCAATTCTGGGAATTGCACTTTTAAATTGCAATTCTGTGTACTGCACTTTTAAATTGCAATTCTGGGTACTGCACTTTTGAATTGCAGTTTTGTGCATTGCATTTATTTGCATAATACTCATTATGATTTGATGGTGAAGCCTTTACAGCGGTTTGCATTACTTTGCGGAATCCGCGCGGATTCCACGTGCGTGTCATGTTTGGCCGCCGCCTCGCGGCACCTGCCGAGTAGCCCTTAGAAAGTCGTCCCTCGTTCGATACCATACAAATCTTGCTGAGAAACTGAAGCTCGATGTTGATATATGGCTGTGAGGTCTCTTTCCGAGAAATTCCACAGCAAAATGCTCGAACAACGGTATGCGATTATTTATTCCATGCCAGGCCGGCGTTTTCCGGGAGCACGCGCGCTGGACTCAGGTCCGAAATAGCCGATAGGCTCATCAGCGACTTGACCCCCAAGAAGCGTTGTATGCAGTACTTGGTGACCCAAGTCCTAAGGGAGAATGTGGTTTTGTAGTAGGCGCCGCTTGGTCGAGAAGTTAAGCTAAATAATGGGCGGAAAGTCCATGCCAGGCGACGTGCGGCAGGTGCCGCGAGGCTGCGGCCAAACATGACACGCACGCGGAATTTGCGCGGATTCCGCAAAGTAACGCAAACCGCTGTAAGCCCAAAAACTGCACCCAGCTGATGCTGCACAAGCAATTTAGATCTAAGCACTAGTTTACGTTGGAACTGGAATACCAGCACCTGTGGAGGTAGCTCTTTTGCAAAAGACCTCGGCATTTGTCCAAAGATCTTTTGCAAATCTCGAGACAGGTCTGTCCTCACAGCCACAGGCCCCCGGCACGTCGCCGGCGAGCCCCCGGCTGCCGCCTTATGCGGAAGGTGACCCCCCGACCTCGCTGGTCGGGGTTTCCCACAGCACGTGTCGCGCAACGCGCGCACTCCGCCGCCGCCGCCGTTGCCACGCGCCCTGTGGCGGCTGATGCGCCGCCCTCGCGCGCGTGTCGCCGCTGCTTAGTCAGCGCGTCGGGGGGCGTTGCCCTTGCGCTTGCGCGCACCGCCGCCGCCGCTGTACGTATCGTGTCGTGTAGAAAACAAAAGGAACTGAATGTCTACTACAGTACACAAACACATTGTATCTAAAAAGCCCTGGGGTGGGCAGAAAAAGGCCAAAAAGCGCCGGCAAAAATCTTTCGCCGGAGCGGCACGCCCTAGGGGCACGCCCTAGGCAGCCCGCAAGAGCGAATGTGCACGCTCGCGCGTGCTTAGGGCGGTAAAAGGTGGAGGGAGCAGTGGAAGGAGTGGCGGTGCTCGACCGGCATTGCCGTTCGGCTCGTTGTTAGGGCGCGGCAGATGGGTGCGAGCACGGGCATTTGCGGTGTACGGGAGGGTGGGCTGCGGGGACTTGAGGGGGAAGGACTTGCTCCGGGTGACTGGGGAAGGCGGGAGGGGGACCGCGCGCAGGAGAGGCGGCGCAGGTGGTGGTGGTCGAAGGAGATGCGTGTGACTGTTGTCACACGATTGTGCACGAGCTAGCGAGCGGGCATCTACGTGATTGCAAGCGCGCTGCCTAGTGCTCGCAGGCCCCGACCCCTCCTAGGCCAGGACGGCCTAGGAACATCGACATACGCGTCCCGCGCCGAGCCCAGCACCGCAAATTTGCCAGTGCGGTGGGTACTCGAATGGGCCGTGCTCGACGCGGGGGCGCGTTTCGATGCTGGGGGAGGGAAGGAGAGTGAGGGGGGCTTGACGAAGCATTGATGAAACATCACCCCATAGCGTCAGGCGCGCTATGGGGAGATGTCCTGTAAAGGGCCGGGAAAAATAGAAAAGAACGCGTCAGTAAATATCTGGGCCGCAGATCGTAGCGGCGCACCTGCGGGATGCAAGGGCATCCTCCCCTACCCCTTCGGCGACTTTTCCGCGCTCCGACACGAAGCTGCGCGTCACAGGAAGCGCCCGGGTATTGCTCGCTCGGCCAGCATCGAGCACGCGTTTGGCGTGTGGGATACGCGTAAAATGCATGTTGTTTTGTCCTATTGATGAGTAGAGCAGGGAGGGAGGAGGGTGAGAGGGCGAGAGGGCGGGCGGGGCGGCGGTATGGGCAGCGAGATGGTGGTTGGGAGTGAAGAACACGCCGCCACGATGCGGCGGATGTCCGGGCCGGCGGCTCGGCCCGATATCCGGGCTTCGTCGCTGTTGTACTCGATGGCCTCGGACGCAAGCCGAGGGGGGTTAGAGGGTCAAATAAGGATAGATCAGTGTAGTATACATGTAAAGCAATAGATCTACGAGATTTTGTAGCAGAGCGATGGCTGTGGCTGACAGAACTTGAGCTTCAGTTACGACGCGCTTTATGCAAACCAAAGCATTCCTCCTCTTCACCCTCGAAAACAGTGCTTTTGGGCTGTACCTCGTGCAGATCTCCACGGATCGGCGCCAAACAAGTTGTGGCGCGTAGGGAAACACATCCCCTAACTTGGCATGTGCAGTACACAATATTCCCTATCCTAGATGTAATGTAGGACTGTAGACACAGTGTTTTTGAGTGCAAAATCGAAGAGATTTGATGTTGGACACACTTTATGGAGGCTGATTCCGGTTCAAACGATTGATTAATTTTATATGAACCCTCTCCCTTCGCCCTATATCTTCTCTACGCCCTCGCACCCTTGTCGGCGTGTTCCCGGGGCCACTGAAGTCGACGGAGACGCTCCTCAGGCATCTGGACCAGCATCCGTGCGGTCCCAAGATGGATTTTGGCGGCCCCGAACATCAAGACCAATTTGGCGCAGCTGGCCGTAGCCCTCTTCATGTTTTCCGCATCGTGCCCTACACTTTTCCCCTTCGCAAATCTTCCCAGCGCGCTCTCTAATATCTCCTCCCCCCCACTCACATTTTTGACCCACGTGGTCGCCCTTCCTCGCTCTCGCGGACATCGTGATCGGGCACCAGCATCTTCCCTCCCACCACCACCCCGCCAGTCTCGCCCGCTGCCACGCCCTCATATCGCACCCTCATCCCTGTGGCGCGACAGAAAAGCCCCCCACAGACACTCCGCCTCCCACAAGGCTAGTCAACGGGCAAGGAATGCAACCGCTGGCGCACCCGCGCTAGGAAGCGCGACGTCGATCCTCACCTCCCTTGCGCGTGTCACGGGCATCCAATCCCCCTCCCCCACCCCCTCCCGTGATGGGGACCACCCTCACCTCAGACCTGTGCGTGGAAATCGCGCGGGTCGCGCAAATCGCGCTCGGCCTTCTCCCTCCCCCCCTCCCAACCCCCAGTGGCAGTCAGAGGGCGCTATCTGGTGCGCTTTTACAGCTCGCCGTCCCCCTCCCACCCTCTTCGCACTCCTTTCAACTGACACGTGCTCGCCCATGCCTGTTCGCGCGGGCTGTACGACGCGTGTCGCGCCGGCGAAATTTTTTCGTCAGCACTTTTTGTCTTTTTTCGCGCATCACCCGTGCTTTTAGCTACATTATATACATCTGCTATACTATATATTCATATTCTTTCGTTTTTCGCTCGATGCGACGCGTACAGCGGCGGCGGCGGCGGCGGCGCGCGCAAGCGCGTGGGCGACGCCCCCCGACGCGCTGACTAAGCAGCGGCGACGCGCGCGCGAGGGCGGCGCATCAGCCGCCACAGGGCGCGTGGCAACGGCGGCGGCGGCGGAGTGCGCGCGTTGCGCGACACGTGCTGTGGGAAACCCCGACCAGCGAGGTCGGGGGGTCACCTTCCGCATAAGGCGGCAGCCGGGGGCTCGCCGGCGACGTGCCGGGGGCCTGTGGCTGTGAGGACAGACCTGTCTCGAGATTTGCAAAAGATCTTTGGACAAATTCCGAGGTCTTTTGCAAACGAGCTACCTCCACAGCTGCCGCCCTATGCCATTTCTTGAGCTAATTACTGGATTGTACAGCACCGAATGCCTTTGCTTTATCGCGATTGCGCGCGCGACCTGCGATGACCGACCCGGCACCCCTTCCCTCCGACCGCCATTGCAACCACCGGCATACCTGCCCTCGCCGACGTGCCGCATCATTTGAGAGGTTTTCTCCCATCCCACGTACACTCCCCCATGTCTGACGTGCACGCAAGGGACACACTCGGCACCTTTGCACCACTTCATGTCCGATCACCCCACCCCCATGACAACAATGAGCGTGTCCGCGCGCTGAGCACTGAGTGCGCCATGCCCGGCCGCTTCGCGCCCGCGAGCCTCGTGCGGAGACGCAAAGAAGCTGCAGCCGCGATGACACGCTGCCCGACTACGACACGACATGACGCGACGCGCCCCCACGCCGCCTGGATGAGCAGGAAAGCGCTCCGTCAGCCACCCTCCTTCCCTAGCCCTTCATATCACGCAAGATGTCCCTTCCCTTCACCCTCCATCCTTCACCGACGTAGGCTGTGCGCGGCGCTTGCTGCCGAAACGTTTCGGCAGCACATATCTCTAGTTTTTGTTTCTACACACGCCTGCTTGCGCGTTTCACGCGTGTATGTCTCCTTTTATATACTAAATGCATCTTTCCTTCTATTTCTCCTCACACTGGCCAGAACGGAGGGAGCAGCGCGCGGAGCAGCGCCGCCGCTTTGGTGGCACAGCCACCGCAGCGCGGAGGGCGCATCAGCAGCTGCAAAAAGCGCATCAATTCCTGCGGCAGCAGGACCCGTGCGTTGTGCATCGCGTGCGGCGTGGAATCCCGACCGGCTTGGTCGGGGGGTCGCCTACCACATTGGGCGCGTGCCGGAGGCTGCCCGGCGACCTGGCCGGGGCCTGTGGCAGTGCTGACAACACATTCGGCTCTTTTGCAATAGGCCCGCGGACAGTTATCGGGATTGATACGCCCTGCGGCTGAAAAACGCGGAAAAATACATATAAACAGGCGAAATAGCCACATTGGTCTGGATCATACGGACGGTCCCGTATATATCGCACCGGCGTCGCGACTGTACCACGGGCGCGCCGGGGGTATTTTATGACACAGAAAACCAGGGAGACTACGCTTCCTAACCTTCGATATCTCTAGTCTGCAGTGTTACCCACCCGCAGCGACCGACCGAGGATAGCAGAGAGCTCTTCGGCGCCTGATCACGAGTCTGCGCGTCGTCGATGACATCCTGCGAGTCCTTTGGCAGGCCCTACTATATTCAGTAGCAGCGCTCTCCGCGCCCCAAGCCTTCGGTCCGCTTGCCGCACTGCGACGATGTCCTAGATAATCGTTGGGGCTCGGACAAGACTTCCTGATGCTCGCCGTCATGCGGAGACACGCAGAATACTGCTTCGGCGGGATTCGAACCATCAACGTGACCACACGTGACTTCGGCTCCGATCGCGTGTTGCTCGGACATCGCCGAGTTGAACCTCGAACCGAGTGTCGGCGCCGGCGAACGCTGTCCACCTTGGTGAGGGATTTACGCCCCGTGTGTCGTCGGTCCAGAACGCGTCATCCCCGCCGCAACGGCCTCTGAGCCCGCGCCGCGCGCAAGGGAACCGGTGGAGCCCAGGCAGGCACTGCTCTGGTAAACATCAACAAGTGTGGAATCGCGCCCGGCATCGCGGCGCAGGAGGATACCCGACCAGTCAACCGCTTTACCGCCAGGAACCGCGGCCATTGCGCGATTATTTGGACCGGAGGACGCGCGGATAGGCGTTATAGTTGGATTTTGACTCAGAGATAGGGTTTTGGTGTTGCCGACCGGCCTGGACGGCCGAGCCGACGCGTTCATGTTATATACCGAGACCTACATACGATTCAGGGACTTTTCCGGCCCCCGCGCAGAGAAGTCATAGCTTACCACACACCACACCAAATCACAAACCAACCGCGTTCATTCGCATAAACCCATCATAAAAAGCCTGAACTTCTAAGAACTTGTCAAAGTCTGAGAACTTCTGCAAACAAAACCTGAGAAAACCTGTGTGAATTCTGAGGCGTTTTCCCGAACGCTAGCAGTCTCGCATTGTCCTAGCTCGTTTGTGGCAATCCGTATATCACTACGGTCTGGCACTATAAGCACGGAATATCCCCTAGTAATACAAATAACAACGGACTCGGTCGCTCTCTGAGTACCCTGCGCCCTTGGCATACCTTGTTGCGTGGTTGTTGGTGTTAGGTTTTGTGGTCCAGCTAGCCAGCTAGCAGCGCACGTCTTCGGAGAGCGTACGAACCCATCAGGATCTTTTGCAAAAGTCTTACTTGCACAGCTGCATATCTAGACAGTGTGTAAGCAATATACAACAAATGCATCAGGAGACGAGATATACCTTCCGAACTGTATCACAGCCCTCAGCAATGCTGCGCTGCAGGTGGGCGCTGTTGTCCTCCTCCGAAGTGGTCTCCTCCTCGGAATCAATGTTGCTTTTGTCCTCAAAGACATCATAGGGGTCATTGTCGCCATCAGCAAAGGCTAGATCATCTTCATCGTCGATATTGATGACTATTGTTGCGCTAGCTTTGCCGGCCTCGACGGTACCAGCCACGTCGGGAGTAGGGTCCGAGTCGTCCTTGTCCTTGTCCTTCTCGGAAGCTTTGCCTTTCTTCTTCTTGTCGGGACCCGAGAACGGCTTGAGGAGCGCTTTGACTGCGAGATTCAGTGTATGGTTATAGCAGCGGATCTGGTTTGTTGCGTCGAATGAGTTGGGGAGTGCCACCAGCTCGCGGACCTGGATGTTGTTTGCTGTTGTGTTGTTGCACGTTACGCCTAGGATCTGACTCATTGTCAGCATTGGGACAACGACAACGACCTATCAGACCGCACATACCTTCCATTGTAGCCCATGCTCAAGCAGCATGTTGTGGAAGGCCTTGGCCAGTGCACCAGTATGCAACTGGGAATGCATCAACAAGTAAGCTACTTTGACAGAGTCAAAAAATGGGGGCATACCTCGGGCACCTCGACTATATCCAGCAAAAAGGCAAGGACATGCCCCTCCAATGGGATATGCGCCACAAATGCGACAAAAGTGCGGTGGTTGGGCGAGGTCCAGGCCTCGGTTGTGTATGAGGCCCGGATGGTCCTGGGAGTAAGAAATGTGAGCAGAGAGAACGACACTGCAGAATGTACACACACCTTGAGAAGTTCATTGATGCACAAGTGGCATGCATTGAAGCAGGTCTCTACGTCGCGGGAGATGGTACGTGGGATCGGTATCTCGACGTGAGGGCAGCCGGAGTGCATGAGCACGGCGAACATGCGATTGAGGACCATTGTGACAGGGCGGCACGCTTCGGTAAGCCAGCGAACAATGGTGACTCTGTTTGATTGGATCAGACACAGAAATAGCACAAATAAAGGCAGCTCACCGTGTTTGCTTGCTTGTCAGTGGCCAAGATAACACTTCGGGCTGCTGGGGTGCACCCGTCATACGCGCAAAGGCCGCTCGGATATCACCTGAGCGGCCAGTACTGCCAGCGTCATGCCCAGTGCATACCTCATCAACAAACTTGGCGTCGAAGCAGCGCCGCGCATGCGTGATGAGATTCCCAGTGCCCTTGCTGTCTGTCTTGTCCTGATAGCGCTTCACGCCGCCCGCGCCCTTGCAGTGCGTTGCAGCACACGTAAACCACTGATACTTCCGGCCGTCGTTGTTGTACTTGATCTCGACTGAGTCCTTGAAGAAGGTGTATGCAGGAGACGTCCAGTGCAACTTGAGGCGTTCTGGAAGGGCGTGAGTAGGTGATTATCATGTCAGAGGTCCTCCTACACACCAAGCTCAGCCTCGTCGTCCTCTTCCTCCTCCTCTGGAGCTGACTCGTTGTCTCCGTCCTGCTCCTGGTCATCATCCGAAGATAACTCAATGGGATCCAGTCTCCCTGCGCCGACATGCCCTGGTGTCCTTCTGTGAGAAAAGCGCAAACAACCTCACAAGCAATGTTGAGGTGGCAGTTCGGCCGCTCGCCCGATGCGACGAGTCATATTTTATTTTTCTCGGACTTATCGCTTTTACCTTACCTATATAAACCCTGCTGAATATACAGGAACCTCGTACGCTTGTTGAGGTTCCCTGCCTATCGGATCTGCTGTCCCGCCCACAGATCAGCAAATCCGACAAGCAAAAACTTTTACCTTTCTTTGCGCGCTTCAGTGGATGCGCAGCAGCCTTCAAGACGCCAGCGGCCTTGCAAGCGGCACGAGCAACGACCTTCTTGCTGGCAGTTGAAGCAGCGGAAGTGACGGACGAGAGAGAGCGATGAGAGCGTTGGGACTCGCCGTCACCGGCAAGCCTTTTATGTGACATGCGTGCGAGAAGTGGGGAAGGATCAAGGGTGAAAGTCGAACAAGCTCACCGAGTCGACGCTGTCCCAAATAATCCTGTATTTATGTACATGCAGGGAAGGCACATCGGTTTTTAACAATTTGTGTGTACTGTATGGTCCTGGGGCAGTCAGGTTGCCGATAGAGCCTCGAGGATCCATTTCTTTCAAATCATTGTCATGCCCGAGGGGAAAAAAACCAATGAGAGTCATACAAGCTATCGGGCTGTTCACTGGGTGCCTAGGCATGACCTGCTTGCTCAGAGGATGACCAAGGAAGCAGAGATAGAGAGCTAAGCATGAACAAGGATTTGTCAGGGAGCAGGCCTACCAAGGCGCCAACAGCGGATGGATGATCAATGATAAGCGCCCATCGCAGCTCCCGGCAGCTGCCGTTCGGTTGATGGTCCGCAGAAATCCGCGGTTACCCCTACACGGTTTGGCGGGTCGACGCGGTTTGCTAATTTCAAGTACCGTACCCGTACCACAACACACCATCACCCGTACCCGTATGGTTCACCGCAACCCGCGCCTTTCCCTAGTGAGGCCCAGCGCCGCGCGGAATCTGCCGGACCACGCGTCACGTGCCGGTTGATCTTCCGCTCAGAGCCGGTCGGGCTTTGCCGACCCGCAACCCCCGGTTCGCAGAAACGGGTTCCCTCTAGGTCTGAGCATCTGCGTACGCCCTATCTACGTACAGCAGACCTACAGACCTTCCTCCCCTTTCTCCCCTCTCTTCGTGGCAGACCACAGGTCTGCCCGAAGCCCTTAGCTTGCTAGCGTTCAGCGTCTCTTACAGAGGGGAGGGCTGAAGGGAACAGAGAAAGAAGGGAAGAGCACGAGGGATAATCCTCACTGGCGCGACGCGCTTCCGTGGCATGCGCAGCACGCATAAGCGCCGAAAAATAGTAAGAAGGGGGATGAAGATATCCCCTCGAGCTACGTGCACCCATTCGTGTCGAAAGACGCGTTTGTAGTGGCCACGCAGCACAACGAGGGGAGGGGGAGGGTTGAAATTGATGTGTCACCGGTTCCGTCGCTCTAGAGGAGAGAAGTGTGCAGGTAATGGAAGGGGGAGGGTATCACCCGAAGGTGAGATGCCGCTATAGCCATGCGGGCGCGCCAAGGCGCGCCAAGAAGGCGTGAGGTGAGAGCTCGCCCGTGACCTGCGCTGCTGCATCCCCTGCGCTGCCCCGCTCGCTGTCTAGGCGCGGACACGTGCGGGGTAGATGTACGCTCAGCCTCGATCCCCTCCCATCAAACGACGAGTTGAAGAGGGTCGAGCGAGGGGTTTAGGACGCGCCGCCGGTGATTGCTCGGCACGCTGGCGCTAGCAGTAGCTACGCTGCGCTCACGGCACATCGAGGCGGGGGCAAAGTGCAGCTCCAGCGACGTGGGGCAACGCCGCGCAGGGAAGAGGAGATGGGTGGAAAGCGCCCCGCGCCAGTTGCAGTGAGGGGGGGGGGGGACGACAGCTACAACGCTGTCAAGGATTCACCCTAGACGTAACGCGCTATGGTCGATGCCCTCGCGCCCTCAGAAGTGCTCTGAGGGCAGATACGGTCGAGAAGGGGCGATGTTCGCCCCGTAACTGTAGGCTGGCTGTGCTCACGCCCCTCTCCTGCCCCACGTCGAAGAGAAGTATAAATTAGTAGAACGATCGTATGCAAGGCGTATTCACGCACCCGCGCCCGCCCTCCACGTTGGTCCTGGTGTCGCCATGTCCATTTTTGCCGTCGATCGTGGGCGAGCGCATCAGCAGTAGCTTTTCGAGGCATTGAAAAGGAGTGGGAGTGTGAGAGGGGTACCTGAGGGGAAGGAAGCGGACGACGCGGACGGCAGGATGGCGGTTGAGGACAAAGAAAAAAGCGCGGTCTGGACGCCTCGGATGACCGGACCGGCTTCTCGGCTCTCCTTCGCATCCTCCATGAAGGGAACGGACTGACTTGCGAGCACCGCGACATCTTGGCTTGGCAAGAGCCAAATTATAGACATACGAAATCCTTCAATGCATAAACTCTGACATTCAAAAGATACTACGACTGCAAGTTACGCTTCCCATAAAGCTCCCTATGCCGACGAGAATAGGTCATAGGACGAGGGCGGCGGTGTGATCTGGTGGAAGTGCGAGCAACAACCGCGGATGCCGAAGTAGAAGTCGAGGGCGCGATCGAGGCACGCGAGGGTATAGCAGGCGTCTCCACAGGTGGCCAAAGAAAATCGGATTTTCCTCCCAACGAGGGAATGTCATTGGCCATCGCCCAGGCCTCTGCTTGTTGGCGGATAGGATAGCATGGGGGCGGGGTGCGCTCCAGGCTGATGCAACACCGGCAGGTCGGACAGCGGAGGATGGACTTGACGCGACGATTCTTATGTAGCTCGACAAGGCACGCCTCACAGAATACGTGACCACAATCCAGACTGAAAGCATGGTGAGCAAAACACTGATGACAACTTCGACAGACTGACACGCGAGGCCTCACTTGCGGTGCCAGGCAGATTGCGCAGGTCACCACCAACTCCTCCCTCTCCTTGAGTTGATGCAGCTGGGACTTGAGGTCCTACGAGCCACGTCAATTCCTTTGTGCTGGAGCAAAATGCAGGGTAAACACACCTGGACCTCAGCCAATGCGTCTGACAGACGCGTACGCTTGCGATATGAGTTATCCGTGCGATCCTGACGAGGGAGGTCAGCATTGTCGCCACATCGAGGGTAACGTCTCACCTCTTTCACCTCGCACTGGACTGCAGCCTCGTTAGCATTGATAACGGGCGCAGACGCGATCGGATGCGCGCGCGTCGACATCGTGCGGGGAGGAGGAGTTCTCGTGTGATGGTATGGGGCGGTAGCGGTACGGCTGGCGGCGGTAACGGGGCGTGAGGTTGAGCGCGGACGAGACATGTCTGCAGGCCAGAGATGTCAGTGATACAGCTTATGTAGAAGAGAGAAGGGGAGGGAAAGCCGAAAGGCTTCACGAACAAAGGCGCTACGTCCAAAGGAGAGCACGTTTACAACATCATTGTGACGTTTGTGATTGGAAAGGATCTAAACTTCACCAAGAGTACGCCCGCGCGAAGCTGGAAGGTTGGCACGTAGGCGACATTGGCACGCATAGTTCGCTGACGAAGACCTCAAGTATGCCGCATAGTTCGAGATGTGGTGGACGGCTAGAGCGAAAGCGCCTCGTGAGTGCCCGTGAGGGTCAGGCTACCTGTGAGCCCGCGTCTGAGTTAGTCACTATCACCAGGCGAGACCCGATTGCGCACCGCAGAGCGCCCTTAAGCTTGGCGCCTCAGCACTTCCAATGAGACCGGTATGGACCATAGTGGGCCGCGAGGGGAAGTAGGGGAAGGCGCAATGTGGTCGGGTGCGACGTGCAGCTCCTGGCGGTGATCATTGTTTGTTCGCGCGTGCTTTGGCTTCTGGATCCCGCGATCGGCACGTCACGTGCTCGAGAATGAACTCGCTTCTATTAGCTGCTACCACAGTGGCGTATGCGTAGAAGTGCTCTGAGGCGTGAACTGGCAGGTATGAGGCTACTAGACCTTGACTAACAGGCTGGCTACTGATCACAGATCCGTCAGCTAACCCAGCGAAGGCAGCGCGTCCTCAAGTCCGACGGTGTGTTCCATGATGAATGGGTTGATTCCCCCTCACCCCCGGCGGAAACAGCTACCAGCCTCTCGGTGTACCGGTGCTCCACCACCCTCGGCTGAGGACGTATGCAATTTCAGCACCCTTCTTCCCACCCGCGCCAGTGCGCGAGATCATCAATCAGACGATGGGCTCGCTGCTATTGCGCACTCCGCGCCGGTCTGTCACTGGGTATTTATGCAGTATCCCACTTGACATGATCAAGCAGGACTTTGTTCTATCCACGACAGAGAATGGGAATGGTGAGTCTACGTGTCCAAAGCCTAGAGTAGTGGGCTAATTCGAAGCAGGTACAGTGCTACCAGCACACGAACAGCGAGACATTCGAAAGCCAAGATGTTGAACCTCAAGCACGTCTGTGAGGTCCGCCATTGGTTTTCACGGCCTTGAGTACAAAGTCGCGGTTTGGGACGACCTCTTCATCAAGCTGGACGATGGCGTGCAGGAGGGCGCGCTGTCGGGCAAACAAATCCTACAAGACGTGGTTGAGTCAGCTATCCTCGGCCTGGACGACTACAACGACGGCGTGCCCGCTGTGGCTGCGTCGTGTTTGCTGCATGTCGCCGAGCACCTCGTCAAGCAGCTGCCGGAGTACCTCGATTGCGGTCATGGACCTGCTCTGCAAGCTGGTTGCGTACGACGTCGTCATCGATGTGCTTGCGAAGAATACACCCAGCACACCTATGACAGCACTGGCACCGTCCCTCTTCCCCTTCTTGCGACATTCCATCACCTTGTCGGTTGTACAGACGCTTACGAACCTCTTGAACGTGCCCGCATTGCCCAAAGATTGGATCTCCGCGCCCTTCCTCCAGCTCGTCTACCAGAACCTCCTCGTCGAGGAACGCGCTGACTTTCGGGAGACCTCCCTCGAGGTCTGGCGCACCACCCTCGCCATTGTTTCCACCTAGCCGGCCTGGTTGCAGTCCCTCGTTCCACGAGAGCTGCTCTTCGACCGGTTTGAGACTGTCAAGATCCCCCTCGGACCCCCGCTCAACACCGCCGGCTTTTTTCTTCCCGCCGTGCACGCCTACGGCAACATCGAGTGCCACAACGTCGACAAGAACATGATCGATCAGGACCAGGTGCTCATCAACCTGGACGTCGTGCGGAAGGCGCGCATCGCATGTGCCTCTGCGCTCGCCGGGCTCCTGATGGCGTGGCCCGCGGACGCGTTCACCACAGCGTTTGAGCCGCTGCTCATGCACTACATCCAGTCGCCGGCGATCGTACTGATGCACATCGCGGCAACGATCACGACGGACTGGGCGCAGGCGTACGCCGCGGTGGCGGGCGAGGGCGCGCCTGGGCTCGCAGTGGTGTGCCCGCTTGTGAAGGGCGTCGCGGACATCGCGCTCGGCTGGGTGCAGACTCCGCTGCCGCCAGCGTATCATGAGATGATGCAGTCGCTCTCGCGCATTCATCAAGACTGTGTGCAGCTACCGGATTCCATACGAGCTGCGAGCTCCTGCGGTCATCGATCCCGTACCTCGGCACCAGGATCGACGTGACGGGCCAAAAGGAGGGATGCTTCACGCTCGAAATCGCGGCGGCGGCGGTGGGGCGTATGTTCCAGGTGCTGCGCGACAGTCTGGGGCGGGTGAAGAAGAAGGGGGTCGTGGTGCTGGCGGAGAAGCAGGTGTCGATTTCGGCGGCAAGTGAGCGATATGTGGCGACGAAGGGCTTGTACGATGTGAGCGTCGCAGCGGCGTTCGCTGCAACGATTGTGTACGTCGGTGCCGTATCGGACAAGGTCACGCCTGGGGTCAACGGCATCATGGACAGCGTCAAGGTATGTCATTATGTGACAGTTAGCCTGGTAACAACGCTTACGAGGTGACCAGAGCGAGGAGAACGGGGATTTCGATCGATCACTCGATGACTTCAAACGATGGCCTTGCCCGAGCGCGCATGGAGTACAAACCCGCTCATGTAGACATGATCGCGAAGAGCCTGTACACCTTCATCTGCCAGGATACGCCCTATAACCTCATCTTTGCCGAGAAGCGCACGGTCCACCATGGCGTCCTGTCCGCGATCGCTCTTCGTCCTGCAGATCAGCAGAAGAACGGTAAGGTCACCGCCAATGTCGAGGAGGAGATCGTCAGCGAACACAACAAGCAAATCTCCGCGCGCGGTGCTACGGTCACTTTCCGCGGGCTTTCCGCTCGGTTCGGCCCTCAGCTCCTCGACGTTGTGCCGAACAGGTGCACGTCCATCGCCGATGGTCTGCTCGGCCAGTTCATCGCCGCCAGCTCACCAGACGAGCCCCACAAGTTCCTCTACGCCGACGCTAACGCGAGCTATAATGTCAGACACGCTCTGTGCTTGAGGCGGCCATCCCGGCGCTGCAACTGGAGTTGTAGCTGCGGCTGACGCAGTTATTCCCGGTGATCCTGCTCGCGCTTCAGAGCAAGTACACCTTCATACGACAGATTGCGGCGCGCAGTCTCGCGACCGTGTGCGTGATGTTGACGACGGAGGCTATGCGATCTATAATTAAGAGGGTAGTGCCGCTTCTTGCAGGTGCCTTGTCTTTGACGAACCGGCAAGGGTCGCAGAGTCGTGAGTGTTCATGTAAAGTACCCGTCCCACTGAAGGCTGACACTTCCGTCAATTTTTTGTACAGAAGCTTCACGTCAAGGTGCTGCCCTATGTAATTCGTGCCCTTCTTCCACCGCATGAGCGATGCGGACGGTGCTACTAACACCTTCACCTCCCTCGTCTAGATGGTTCCACTTGAGGTATGTCGAGGACCGCAATCAGCACCCTCAGTAGCTGACCACTATTAGGCCGGCCTGCCCAATCCGCCAGGATTCTCCGTGGAGCTGCTCAAGAGCCGCGAGGAGGGGCGCCTGTTCCTCATACAGCTACCAAATGGTTTCAAGGTGGTGCCGTACGAGAATCTAGACCCCGTCAATGCGGCGCTGCCCAGGTACCAGCAATGCAGCGTCAACTGTTTAGCTTTCCTCGCCAAGTATCAGCTTCACGGCATTCTTTGCGACGGTGAGCAAGTCGACAGTCACCGTCGATCACACTGCTTTTGGACTCTCAGACACCACGAACACGCCAAACGATTTAAAGAGACGCACTCTCCCGACGCCATCCATCTCCCCTCCCTCACCATCTGCCCGCCTATGCTTACCGGTCATTGTAACTACGAGATCCTCAAGTACGTCGAGAACTTCCGCCCAACTTCCGCCCAGTACTCTTCACTGGCAAAGCGCGCGAACGGACGATGATCCTCGGCAAGTAGAAGTCGTACGACGTCGTCATAACATCCTACGAGGTCGTTCGCAACGACATCTCCAGCCTCGGCAACATCCAGTAGTTGTATTGCATCCTGGACGAGGGCCTCGTTGACAAGACCGCGAAGACAAAGCTCACGAAGACGGTCAAGTCGATGAACGAGCAGCACCGGCTCATCCTCTCCGGACGCCGATCCAGAACAACTCTCTCGAGCTATTGGTGTCTGTTTGACTTCCCTATGCCGGGCTTCATCGCGATGGAGAGTCCGTTCAACGAGCGTTTCGGCAAGCCCATCTTGTGCTATCGGAACGGCAAGTCGAATACTGGCGAAGCTGGTACGTTACTTCTGGACTTCGTGTACGACTCATCTGACCATCCATCTAGCGGCGTTGGCCTTGGAGGCGTTACACAACCAGGTCATGCCCTTCCTTTCGAGGCGCTTGAACGACCTACCGCCGAAAATCATCCAAACCTACTACTGCGAGCTCTCGGACGTGCAGAGGAACATGTGCGACGACTTTGCGAAGTCCAGGGCGCTCGCGTCTGCGGAAGGTGATGGCGTGGTGGCACAATCGGCCGCGAAGAAGGTCGAGAAGCAGCCCATCTTTCAGTCGCTTCGGTACCTGTGCAGGTTGTGCAATCACCCTGCGCTCGTCCTCATGGCAGACCAGAAGGCGATTGCCGCCAATATATATCGCTTAGGGCTGAAGGTCGACCGTCCGGTCGACGGTCTGAAGGATATCCAGCATGCGCCCAAGCTCCTGACCTATTTGTCAGGCAACTGCTGACCGACAGCGGCATTGGCGTCACTGCTTCTGCAGCGGGGTCTGGCAAAAGCGAGTTGATCGACGCGAGTCCCGGATCGGCGCGCGCCTCCTCCCAGCACCGTATCCTCATCTCTACCAGATGAAGCAGATGCTGGACATTATCGAGTCGGACCTCTTCGAGCAGTACATTCCGTCGGTGTCATACGTGCGGTTGTATGGTGGTACCGACGTCAGGAAGCGCCATGCCCTCGTTCACACCTTCGACAGCGATTCCATCATCGACTGTCTCCCGCTGACGAGGCACGGCGGCGGTATCGGTTTGACTTCGCCTCGCGCGAATGCCGCCATCTTCGTCAAGCACGACTGGAACCCGATGAAAAACCTCCAAGCCATGGATCGTGCACATCGCATTGGGCAGAAGGCGGCCGTCAACGTCTACCGCCTCATCGCGAAGGAAATGTTCGAAGAGTAGATCATCTATCGAGCTGACACGTCTCGCCATTTGCAACGCTTTAAGCTCAACATCGCCAACTCTGTGCATACCCAGCAGAATTCGGGTCTGGCATCCATGCGCACCGGCCTCATCCTAACTTTATACAAGCGCGTTACGGAAGAGAAGGACGCGACCGCCGCCGCCAAGAAGAAGAGCAAAGACATCGCGGAGGCCGGCATACAAGGAAGGTCTTCCAAGATACAACATCCGCGCCCTTGCGAAAGGTGAGCTGTTTCTTGCCATATTCATCTATGCATCCCCCTTTCCACCTCGCCACGATGCTGTCCTACCTCTTCTTCTTCCACTACAACCGCGCCAAACCTCGCCTATCTACTGACCGCACTTTTTAGGTCGCATTGGACGGCTGGTGCTGTACGTTCATTTGAAAATGTGATGTCGCGGAAGATCTCATCCAATATGTGAGGCAGGGTGGTCGAGTGGTGGGCGAGGGCCTGCCTTTTGTATGTTGCAAAAGCGTTGGTTGCCCTGGCTTCCAACTTTCCCCCTTCAGATTCGTCTCGAGGACGCGGGACCTTGCGCGAGGTAAGCTCCTCGACCGCCTCTGAACCGCTCTTTGGGTACCGCTACTACTTTGTGCATCACGTCTTTCTCACCTCGCCCTATCGCTCCTTTGCCTCCTCTTCATCTCCCTATTCACATTCCATTTGTCTCATCTCAACACGTTTCGCTTTCCGCACCGCCCTTTTCCCTCGTCTCGTTTCGCATGGAAGATTTGAGAGCGAATAGGTGTCAGGGATGTGAAGGTGAAGAGGTTGAGATGCGGAGGGTGCGAGGGAGGGGCTGGACGAGGGAAAGGCGCACGTACGACGTTGCCAGACGTCGCGTGACTCGTCGCAGCACCAGGGCTCTTGGGCGAACACGCTCGACGGCGTTTTAGGACGGGATGAAGAAAGAAGGGAGGTAAGTTCACTACGCCGATGATGATATGCTGGTGTTCACGAAGGCAATGTCCATGTGACGCCATCACCGCCATGCACTTGCTCTCTTGTCCCTTCTCAGCCATGTCGTCCGATCGTGCTTGTGTCCATGCTCCTAGCCATATGCAAGACTTCTCTGATCTCTAAAGATGCTATAGACAGTGTATATAGTACGGAGGCTAGCCAATGGAACTGAATGTACGCGACGTGGAACGAAAGCTACGCGGGTCTTGAACTCCAGCTTACAAGAGGGCATCACCGCAAGCTCGGCATACGCGCGCTTTCCCCAAGACGTAAATCTGCATCGCTTTCTGCACGCGCGATTGTATTCCATTTCGGTACATTATACTGATTCTCGATGGTATCCGTGTATTCCTACAGCGTAGAGACATGTGTTTTTGTGGGCATCCCAATTCGACCTCACTTCCAGAACCATCAAGTTCGAGCTCAGCTTTGGCACCGACTCCGGGACGTCGAACACAACGTAGCCCGAAGGAAGGCGCGCAGGATGTTCCCACTCGCCAATCAGTAAGAAGCGGGAGTTTGTTGGGACGGGCTGGATATCTGTGTAGTTGGAGTTACGCTGCCAGAAGTGGTCGACTTCCACTGTGATCAGACCATCATCTCCATCTAGATCTTTGTCGCCAACGAGACCCCAGGCCATGATTCGGCGAGGACCAGCAGGACCGTCATCGGAGTCGCGATCACCAGGATGGTAGATCGATACGGAGGAAATAATCGTAGGACGTTGCAGACGGATTCCGATGTGACCGACAGCGCTCGCGGACTTCCAGCAGCTACCGAGCTTTGCGCAGGAGGTCGATATAACGCAATCCGGGAGAACCATATTCTTCGTATGGCGGCCGTCCTTCCCTGTCATCCACCGGTATGCACGTTGGGCTTGTGTCAACGAGGACAAGCCGTAAGTCGGAGAGGTGAATTCGAAGGCGATTTGCGCACCCGACGCCTCGGAGGCGACGTTATTGGGGGGCAGGTTGGGGGCGAAAGTGAATGCGACAGAGTCCGTACGCTGGCCCCATGCCCATACGAAGCCGGTAGTAGGTATTTCTGGCCAAGCACCATCCATTGCCCCCCATGCGAGTAAACTAAGCGCCACGGTCGCCACGAGCAGCATGCCCAAGTGGATATGCTGGATGCAGACAACAGTTAGCTAGGTCACGAAGTTACGAGGAATTTGGCACCTGATGAGGGCGAAGGGGTGGGAGACCTCGCGGATACGCTCCCTCCCACCTGATGTTCATGACAGCTGAGTGATACATCCTCAATTGACAGAGCAATCTTGATTGGCGAAGCAGCGTACCATCTAGGACATCCATGGAGGAAAAAGACAAAGACAGATGACGGTCCGTAAGATTATAAGCATGTGACACGAACGCGCGATCAGCGGTGGTTGCCGATCCAGGATCTGGACGCCCCAGCCTCAAAGTCGATAATTGGGTTTCGAAATCAAAGCGTGAAGGATGCTACAAGAAGTCCAAACCTCAGCAGACTTATGAAGACGAGTTAAGCACGGACAAGAACAATGGATTAAGAGCACATTTGTGCCGGCACAAATGCATGTATTGCCACATCCATCAGAAAGTGCCCGAAGAGTTTACTACGACATTGATGACACGCAGACTACGAGATATACCTCCTTCCAAGGAGGCCAGCCCTCCCTCCAAGCCGACGCCCCCTCCCCCAGAGCCGACACCATCGAGCGCAAATGTCAGCATCTCCAACGTGTATTCCAAGATTGCGAATCGAGCACGATGCGCACAACTCGCAAAACGAAGGCCATAGAAAAGGGGGAGTATCGAGGCGGTGTTTGACCATGACGTGCAAAAGACGGACAAACTGGCGCTGAAGCGGTCGACGTCGGCTTGTACAGCGGGTAGTTGCACCCTAAGCGCATCTACCAGCGACGGCAAGTCGATATCGGGCGAGCAAATACCGGAGGAGTGTTCGGCAAGGGGTAGAATACACGTAGACCGGAAGTCTAAGGTCTCCAAGGCGTGCATCCTGTCATTGTGAAGTACTGAGACGGAGAATGACGAGACAATGGATCAAGACGCACCGTGAATCGATCGCAAATGCGACGTCAAAGACCTCATCTACGTTCCGAGCGACGTCTTTGACCTCATGGGTCATCTTCTGGAGTTGATCGATGTGATGAGGATGTCCGAATATCTTGAGCATGGGGTGGGTGGCGAGCGAGCAGATGTCTTTGGCCAGGGGTAAGTACAAGGTTTGTCCGACCGCTGCAAACGCTTTAGCATGTGCCTCCGGCTATGAAAGCAGTTGGCGTACGTAGAGTGTCATCCACACGGGGATAGTGAGCAGTTCCTAGTAACATGATACGAGGCTGTCGAGTGGCTACAACAGCTCTTGAGCGAGACAAACTTGGGACTAAGATGACCACCACTGACCATAGTCTCCAGCGCAGTGCCCGCGCTGTGGACCAAGCGCGCTAACAGCGACGGCGTACAGGACAAGAGTAAAACGGTGCCAGTGGTACATGGGGGTCAGAAGAGAGACGGCGCCGAAAGGAGGATTCAGAGGAGGCGATCCTTTGTAGGAGGCGATCCTTTGTCGGACAGTCTTCCTTATGTCATCCTGCTCTTCCTTTGTGGTAAGACGGCAGCGAGTGGCGACGAGTGAGCTGGAGGAGGTATGGATCCGGGAAGAGCGACGAATGTATTCGATACTGAAGACATGACGAGTACACGGTTCTGGCGATTGACCGAACAGCGAGCACCGCGTCGATCTGGCGGGAATACCAAGGTTACGGACTGAAGTTCGAACGACGCCGCCGTGCGCGTAGGGCCGCGACTACGTATACCTTAAGAGCGAAACGATGAGTACGTTCTTGAGCCCCGCCGAAGCAATGGAGACGCACCTGTGTAGCGACCCGAGCCATGCTCGTCCCAACCGTACCGTTCGCAGCCGTATCCGCTCAAGTCTCGCCCAGTCCCCCTCGCTGCTTGTCGCCGCTGTTGTAAGCGTCGGCGTCAAGGATGTCTCCGCCTCCCATGCCGTATCGACTTTACCACTGCCCGCGCATGTAACATGATCGAAAGCGTCAGTAAGCCACCGACGGGTGTGCATGTTCTCGCACCCGAGCCCCAATCTTCCGATATCTATGCATCCACGTAGTATCTTGTAAAGGAGAGGTCTCCCAGTCCGTGCGCGTCGCCGAGAAGGTCATGGTCGCGAGGTCGTGATGGGTGGAAGGCAAACATCAGAATCGTGACACGTTGCGAGCGCAGTTCCGAACGAGGAAATCGCCTCGTCCAGTTCCCCTTCATCTTCTGCGATCATTGTCCACACGGCCCTCGAATACACGGCATATTGTCGACATGGCGTACTCCCTTCTCGCCGATCCCAGCCGCCGTCGCGAAAAACATATGTGCATCTCGCGGGCGGCCACCGCTTGGAATAGGCGCGCATGGTGCAGCACTTGCTAACGGCGTTCTGGCAGCCCGCCATGCAGGCCATGTCCCCCGGTTCCATGATCCTGCAGAGCAATCATGCCCGCCACTCGTCCTGTGCGTGTCCGATCGAGAAGGGGCCGTCTATGCTTCACCTCGACGGCGGCCGGATCGCCATGCACATCGACGAGAGCTGTCCAAGGACTCTCAGAGCTTCGCGCTCGACGATTCGGCCCCAAGGGTCTTCGGGGCCTCCG
>JAMQCK010000281.1:0-31830 GCA_024196135.1 Pleurotus ostreatus/Saccharomyces cerevisiae fusant | reverse complement strand
GATAGTCAGCGATGCAGAATAGAAAGAATAGTAATCGTCAGAGTTACCGATGAGAACGAAAGGTAATGAAAGGGATGAGAGGAGAAGAGAAGAGGAAAGGAAAGACGGCGGAAGACCGATGTCGATTCCAGCGCCATCCTCCACCTCTTATACTTCTCGCACCTTCCGACGCTCCACGGGCACGAACAATCCCCACCAGCGAGGGCCCACAAATTCGGGGGATAAATCAGAAATGCGCTCCTCCCGTCGAACGCCGTCCTGCCAATAGAACCACCCTCCTACCAGTAGACCGACAGACTGCCAACAGAACGCCGCCCACCCTGAGCTCCAAACTTCTGCCATCAGATGCGCGTACGTCAGCTCCACCCTGAGTGATCGGGCGCGCGGTTACGCCGGTTCCAGGGTGGAAGATTTGGCAGGGTGAGCGCTCGAGGCGGGCGAGTTGTCCCGCCCGTTCCCGGTGAGCGGGCAGCGTGCAGATGCTAGCAGAGGTCGTCGAGCACTTCGAGAGAGTAGGGTACACGTGGCACGTGGTCCCACGATGGTCGCTGCAGGCGGTGTCCGTCGATTTCTGTCGGTGGCGCGCAAATGCGCGCTTTGAGGCGTTAGCGCTCGTTCCTGCGCGAAGGCACCCCGGAGATTGCGGGAATGCGGAGCGGTTACTAACCGTGTCACCATCGAGGTCTTTTCTGAGCCGTGGCGTGCGCTGGCAGAGTACAAGCACCGTCAACGCGGTCAGGTCGAACTGGTCGCGTGGCTCGCGTCTGACTCCATTTGGAAGGCTTTGAGACGAGAACGGCGAATGCGCGAAGCGCCGTCAATTCCTCGCGGCCTCTGGACCTCGCAGGCTACTCCGAGTGGTCTAACGATGCTTCATTTTTGCTTTCCGCGTTCTGTGCGATTTCGGGGGGAGCGCGGCAGCGCTCGCCTATAATCCTATCCTCTACGTCCGTTGAGAGAGCGCCGTCCGCCTGTCGGCAAATAGTCCGACCTCGGGGATATGATTCGGGGTGTGGAGCGGATGCTGCGTGAGGTCAATTTCGGGCGGAAGAGGGCGGTAGGTGCGTGTCGAGGTCTAGTTACCTAGGACGAGCGAGTCAGGCTCTCAAATATGGGTACTCGGTAGGTGGTGTTGATAGCGTGGTCGGTATGGTAGAGAGGTATCGTATAGATATGTATGTCGCGCCTGAGTAGCCGGGAGGGACGCTGGTGGACGGCGTCGTAGTTCGCCTCGGTAAGCACCGAAGGCGCTTGTCGTGTTGTCGGCTTTGCAGACTTGCGCGTTTGCTGGATCAACGACCTGAAAATGGGGGGGAGGATCAGTACGACGTCGGAGGAGGTCAGCATAGGGTTTGGGGGACCTTTCGAGCATATTAGCTTCGGGTAATTTCTGATTCTGCTTGATAGTGAGTCTGAGCGGCGGGCGGGAAATCTCCTACTCGAGGAATAGAGCACACTCATGCGTGCAGGACCGGACACCTATCTGACTTCTCGAGGCGTTGCAGGGTCCAGTCTTTCATGTCGACAGCGCTCTTGAGTCGCTCTCAGATATCCCGCGCGCCCTGGCCCCATCTTGCTTCGTTCTCTCCTTCCGCCTGGCGCTCGCCCGACCTATCTCCAAGTCTTCGTTCCCTATAGCATTCAAATCGCGTCGTATTCGCATATCTCGTCGTCTCCCGCCCGCGCGCTTCGGACGACCATGGCGAGAAGGGCCGGACCCGACGTGGCGGGAAGAGCCAAACGCGATGATGGCAAGAGACAAGCGGCAGCCGGCCCGATTCTGGGCGCTTATTCCGCGTGGACGAAATTGATTGATCGCGGCGCGTGGCACTTGCTTCCCGCTTCCATGTCGTTTGCTTCCCGCGTCCAAGTCGTTCCCTGGCGTTCCGCTCTATCGCTCCCTAGCGTTCCACTCTGTTGCTCCCTAGCATTCCACTCTGTCGCTCCCAGTCGTTCCACCCCATTGACCCCATGCCTTTCCTCGCGTCTCCCGCGCCGTTGTTGAGGGCCTCAAATTGCCATCGAGAGTTCTGCACCACCGTCGACCCCATGCTGTTTCTCACATCTCCCGCACCACATTCAAGGGACCCGTGCCGTCATCGAGTATCCCGTCTCCTGTGCCGCCGTCGTGGTCCCTGTATCGTGGTTGAGTCCTGTGTGGACTGAATTCCTCCCAATTTCCTACTCCTGCTCCCTTGAGCTTACCCCGAGTCCCTCAATGCTTGTCCAGCGCCCTCGACACCCGTTCAAGCCCCCCCGACTCCTGTCCGTACCTGCGACAACCTATCCTTCCTCTGAGACATCTCGCAACCCTTCATGTACCCTACTGTTACTCATCTCCATTCCAAACCTCTCCTCCCTATGTCCGACTTCTCTTCCTGCTGACATAGAACATCACCGCACTGTCGGATCAAGTCTCATCATCACATCATCTCGCACAGTCAAGCTTCCATTCCGTCAGGCTGTCAAGCACCAAGGTAGATTACATACCGTGTTCTCCTTGTGTATTCTCCTACGACTTTGCATATCTGACACGTCCATTGCCCTTCCTCTATTCGAGGCTTGCTTGAGCGTTCCTGTTCCGTACTCTTCCTTGTCTCGAGAGCATTAACCGTTACCTGCCTCAACAACATCTCTTCTCCAGCTCCCCATCTTTGCAACATCTCTCCCTGCTCGCGGTGCTTACGTGGTTGAATGCTGCCTTTGCAACACACTGTCCCTGTCTGCTTCTCACGATCATGACCCTGACCAAGCCTCCACTCGGGGTCGCTTCGATCATTGTCAGTTTGCTCCAACCTATTCTTGTGTCCAAGCCTGCTCGACAGCTATGACTTTTGTCCTTGGGCTGACCAAGTCCTTTGTCGCTTTCAGCAACCTCAAGCTTGACTTGAATCTCTTCTCACGCATGCCTAAATACTGATACACATACTCGTTACAAACTCTACTGTCGCTCAAACACCAATAGAAGCTTGATTGCTGCCATGATTACTTTGTGCAAGGCAACACGGGATTAGCCCCTGCCCGCGGTGTAGCAGGGCAGGCGGCAATTGCCGAGAATATGTCCCACGGAAAAGAAGGAGCCTCGGAGAGCGAAGGAGGAGGTCCGAGAGCGCAAGAAAGCAGAGGCAGAGTCGAAATGGCAGTCGGAGCAGGATGCTTTTCATCCGAAGGCAGGCAGGTCAAACATGCAAGATCTCGACAGCAAGAGAGAGCGAGAGTGGACTTGCACAATCATCGAACATCGTCGAATCCAGCACGCTCATTGGACGGCACGATGGCTGCAACGCACGAACACGGTGGCGCGGGTGGAGTTGTGGGTCCGCGTCACGCGTCGTCGATCACCACCGGTGACTCGGACCGATCCCCCGCCCAGCCAGCGCCGCCCCGCCCGCCAACGGTCCTGGCTCGACGGGAGCTTGGGGGAGTGAGCGTGGTCGAGCGAGTGACAGCTGCCGGGTGACAGGTGCGGGAGGTGCAGGTCAGGTAGCATGAGAGAGATCGGTCGTCGGATTTCCCAGGATTACCACGGAACTCTGCGAATCTCAAAGCTCTGGAGTTCCGTGGCAATCCAGAGAGTCCCGAATTTATCGAACTCGAAAGATTGGGTTGTAACGGTGGTAGAGAAGGATGACCTTCCTCCCGAGGAAGCTAGGACGGGTCCAGGGTGGAGTAGTATTCAGAGTTGTCACTACCATTAAACGTTCTGCAACTCCAGGGGAATCCTTCTCCAGCTTGTCATCTCTTTTGCAGTGCCGCTCATAGGGTCTCCATTTCGAGTGGATGTTCGTGTTCAGAAGTCGTTATGTCATATTCTAGAGTTGCCTCCGCCAGTGAGTGGCAGCGGGCGTCGTCGCCAGGGCGGCGAGGGTAGCCACGGGTTCCTCAGTTCAACCGACTTTCTTTGCATTCTCTCTGTTGAGCTTCTTCGTAACTTCCGAGCGTGAACTTCACTCGACGATCCCAGGAAAGCCTCTTGCAAGTTGAACTTCAATAGCCGGCACGGGGGCGCACGTGGTTTGATTAGGCCTGATGGGCGACTTCTGCAAAGCTTTGTTCCTGCAGTCAGCGCCGGACGCGACAGCGAGCTCAATTAGCGCGTCTCGGGCCCTGCTCTTTCCCTCTCCAAGCACAATCACCCCACGAAAGGCGCCTTCACTCCTTTCCACGATCACGAACGCGAACAACGAGTTCATTAGACGACGACATAATTCGGAGGCTCCACTACTGCCTCTCGCGCACTCTTCCTTCCACAACATCAACACCATGGCCACGCCCTCGAGCTCGAGGCCGGCGAGCATGTCCTCGCGGCAGGGCGGCTCACGAACGCTGAACGACTACGTGCGTGTGCGCGCTCGCGCGAGGTGGCGAAAGGCTGAAGTGCTTGCAGCAACTCGGCGACTCGCTGGGCAAGGGCGCCTTTGGGCAGGTCTATCGTGCGTGACATGCTACCCTCGAGGCGCCATCGCTGACACTCCCTACATAGGCGCCCTCAACTGGGCCACTGGCGAGACGGTCGCCATCAAGGAGATCACACTGAGCAACATTCCAAAGGCGGAGCTGGGCGAGATCATGGTGCGTTGTACGCGTCCCGGCGCGAGAAGTACGGTACTGACATGCGCATAGTCTGAGATCGACCTTCTCAAGAATTTGAATGTCAGTGAAGGCTGCACACGCGCACGCGTCCCACTCATCTTTCCTATAGCATCCCAACATCGTGAAATACAAGGGCTTTGTCAAGGAGCGTGAATACCTATACATCATCCTTGAGTGCGTACCGATTTCCCCTGGCACTGGCGCGAGATCGTCTTGGGTCCGAAATAGGCGCCCAAGGCCCCCGTGACACCGTGCTCCCAGTCCAAGGCGTGACCCGCACAGTGATGCTTACCCTCCCTCAGATTCTGCGAGAATGGCTCGCTGCACAACATCATTAAACGGTTCGGCAAGTTCCCAGAGAACCTCGTCGCCGTGTACATCGCGCAGGTCCTCGAAGGGCTCGTATATCTGCACGAGCAAGGTGTCATCCATCGCGACATCAAAGGCGCAAACCTCCTCACCAATAAGGACGGCACCGTCAAGCTGGCCGATTTTGGTGTTGCGAGTACGGCGACTTCTACCGCTAATAACGATGCGGTCGTAGGTAGTCCATACTGGAGTACGTACACTTTGTCCAATAGCGAGCTCCACTAACGTTCCCCAGTGGCTCCTGAGGTCATAGAGCAGTCGGGTGCAACGACAGCGTCCGACATCTGGTCCGTCGGTTGCGTCGTCATCGAGCTACTCGAGGGTCATCCGCCATATCACACCCTCGATCCCATGCCTGCTCTATTCCGCATTGTACAAGACGACTGTCCGCCAATTCCCGAAGGTGCTTCGCCGATTGTGAAGGACTTCCTTTACCATTGCTTCCAGAAGGATTGCAACTTGCGTGTATCCGCGAAGAAGCTGCTCCGCCATCCATGGATGGTATCTACGCGCAGACAGATGGAGGATGCCCCGCGAGAGTCTCAGGGTCCTGGTGGGCGACCGTTGAGTAACTACAACTACGACGAGGCGGTCTTAAAGGTGCAGGAATGGAACGAAGCGCTGAAGTGTACGTCCGAGATGTCACCGTATATTACAGCTCGCTCTGACAACTTTACAGCGCCATCCCGACCATCCAAGCACCCGAGCAAATCCAAGCCATCCGCATCACCTGCTATGGACATTCAGCCTCTGCGTCTGCCCGTCTCGACATCCGCAGGTTCAGCAGGCTCCGGCTGGAAAGTCGGGTCAGATCCACGCTCCAAGGCGGCCGGCCGTATCAACCTCGCCGAGAAGATCCAGCCCGTCTTCGTCCCTCCGCCGGAGGAGCAGACGGACAACTGGGACGACGACTTCGAGGAGGGTATCTCCTTGACGAAGTTGCAAGCACCCGTACGCGTCCCTTCGAAGGACTCAGCGTCGATCCGCGCCTCTTTGGACAAGAGCACGTCGTCAGAGGAGGAACGCGCGGACGGCGACGACAATGCCCGAACGATCCGTCCAAACTTCAGTCCGAACTCTGGACCTGTGCCTTTAGCGAAGGCGCCTGCCAACGAGATCAACCCTATCATCGAGGATTACTCGGATTTGGCTGAAGATGATGATCTGGAGGGCAAGGTAGCGGATTTCAAGGTCAGTGTACTGCTTCCTACTCTTGTCGTACTCACAGTCTGATCCTCGCGCAGATGAAGAACTCATTCCGCCGCGGCCTCTTCCATCCCGACGACATCAAGGTCCTGGGGCTGAACAGCGCGGGACCCTCTGCACCTCTCTCCGCGCCATTATTCTCTGACTCCTCCCCTCGCCGCTCGCCTCGACCCAGTCCCATCATACTCCCCACCGGCAAGATCGCACCTAGCCCGGCGACCGCGCAGCCTCGACACGCACGCTCGAGCTCCTTCGCTGGCACCCTCGGCGAGATGCGCACGAGCAGCATGGGGCAGGCCGAGGCGCGCAAGCTGCTGAATCAGCAGGAGTTCGGGAAGTACGCGGAGGACGACGATGAAGATTATGATGATGTGTTCGGGAAGCCAAATGGGACCATGGCGGGGTCGGGGCAGACGCTGCAGCTGAATACGAGGCTGTCGAATAAGTCTTGGGTACGTGAAATCCTCTGAGCGTGACGCTGCATAGCTAATCAGTCGGATAGCTCGGTGATGAGGCGTCCGATGAGGAGGATCCCTTCGCAGAGGTACGCGATGCGATAATCGTCAGTCGAACGACTATTAACTTGGAGTACCAGATCGACGAGGGATTCGCGGAGGACGACCTGGAGACGAACCTGCAGCGTGACAAGTACGCGCGGTTGACGAACCAGGTCAACCAACTCATCGACGAGCTCACACCATCTGCGCCTGACTTCCAGCTAAGAGAAGCCTGCGACCAGCTGGTGAGTCGGACCCTCGGTATCGGCGAGAGATGCAATGCTCAACGTCTACGTGTAGTTGGCGATCATGTCGGACGCGCCAGAGATGCAAGTACAGTTGGTGTCTTCACACGGCATGCTGGCTATCCTGGAGGTACTGGAGGGCCGATGCTCGAGGGATGTTATCATGCGGTTGCTGCAAATCATTAACAATGTGAGGACTTTCAGCAAATGTTCCTGCAGCCTTGCTAACCCCGCTTCAGCTTGTGCAATCCGACATCGGCTTCCTCGAGAGCTTCTGCTTGATTGGGTGTGTAGCACAGATACAGCGAGGTTGAAGGTTGCTGACAAACCGACAGCGGCATCCCTGTCATGATGGGGTTCACGTCCAAGAAGTACTCGTCGGATTGTCGGTTACAGGCATCGAACTTCGTGCGGCTGCTCTGCCACACCTCGGTCCTGACGCTGCAGATGTTCATCTCGTACGTGGTCTTTCTGTCAGACCGTAGCATCAACCAACGTCTCCTAGATGTCGAGGTCTCAAGGTCCTTGTTGACCTTCTAGACGAGGATTACACCGAGCAAGCAGACCTCGTCGTCCACGCCTTGAACGGTATCTGCAGCGTCTTCGAGCTCCAAAGCCCGACAACGAAGAACGACTTCTGTCGTATGTTCATCCGCGAGGGTCTGCTTGATCCCTTGTCCGCGGCGCTTTTGAACGTGATGGCGTCGCAGGGCGAGTCGTCCATGGAGATCAAGATGAAGATCATCCAGATCCTTCAAGTCTTCGCCCAGGTATCGCAGTCGGACATACACGTGCGGAATGCGCTGGGGACGCGGAAGGTCATCAGGAGTGAGTATCCTGCACGTTATACTTTTCTACACTTGCTGACGGGGCGCATAGGATTGCTGCGCGCGTGCGAGCTGCTCGAGCCGGAATGCCTCGCACAGATGTTGAAGGCCATCAAGCATCTGTCGATGAACCCGACGCTGCTCGAGGTATTGCAGAATGCGAACGCGATCGAGATACTTGTGCGCATCTTGGACGAGCAGTCCACAGGACCGCATGGCACGGTACGTGATGCACATGTGCATCATGGCAATTGTTGACGCCTTGTATTGCAGGAAATCTCGAACCACATCTTCCAGACCTGCTACAACCTCTGTCGCCTCAACAAGTCGCGACAGGAGGAGGCAGCGCAGGCCGGCATCATACCCTGCCTCAAGCGCGTCATCGAGACGAGGTCGCCGCTCAAGCAGTTCGCGCTACCTATTTTGTGCGACCTGGCCAGCGCAGGAAAGAGTTGTCGCTCGCTTCTGTGGCAGCACGATGGCCTCTCCATGTATCTGCGCCTGCTGGACGACCCGTACTTCCAGGTCAGCGCCCTCGAGTCGATCCTCTCGTGGCTTCAGGATGAGACGGCGCGGGTGGAGGACAAGTTGCTCGAGCCGACATCCGTCGAGCTGCTCGTCAAGTGCTTCGTCTCCGCTAAGGCGAACTCATTCGAGAACCTGCTGGACCCATTCCTCAAGCTGATCCGCATAAGCACCCCATTGACGCTCTCGATCGCCAAGGTGCCCGTGTTCCACACCAACATCCGCGAGCGTCTCATGGGTCGCCGCGCGAAGGCCGTAGTACGCGTCAACTTGCTGCGTGTCCTCCGCACTGTCGTCGAGGTCCATCCGAACCGCGTCATGCTGGTGGAGAAGTACGGCCTCGGCGAGATCGTGGGCAGGCTGGCGAAGGAGGATCCGGCTGTTCTCGTGCGAAAGCTCGCAAAGGAGATCGCGCCGACACTGCAGCCTGGTCTTGCCCGGCGCTCTATGAGCGGCGGGAGTGGCGGACGTGCCAGTGCTCCAAGTGCAGACAACGGTGCTAGCGGCAGCGGGAGCGGCGGTAGCGGTGGGAGGAAGGCCAGTCGGTTGAAGGCGAAGCCGAAGGTCAAGGGTCCAACCGACACACCCCAGACGCCCAAGTCCGTCATCGCGCCGAAACGCATGCGGCGGTCCGCGAGCGAGGCGAATGCGTCGCCCTACGGGTCCATCGCTCCCAATCGACATCCAGCCTCTCCTACTGTCACCATGGGCCGCAGTGGCAGCAGTCCTTTGATGACGGGGCTGATGCATGGTAGCCCTCAAGGCACGCTAGGATCTTACGCTGGCAGCATAAGCGGCAGCTACACGAACGGCAGCTATATGATGAATGGTGCCTTCAATGGCAATCTTACGAACGGCGGGACCAGCTCTGGCACCGCACGACACGGCACCGCGGGCAGGCGGTCTCGGAACAAGTTGGGCGATATCGCATGGGAGTCGCCCCGACAATAGTCTAATGCACGTACTCTATGGTCTACTCTGGATGGAAGATGGATCTTCGCTATATTTCGCTCGTATCGTATCTGTATATTATACTCTTCCCCTCCTTACGCTCCTGGATTTTCTATGTCGTTCAGTCGCGCTGTCAGCTGGTCTTTGTTATCGGTAAATGCCTCTTTCCTTCCTAGCATGTGCATATCTATTAGCTGCAATCACTTCCATGTGCTTCTCTCATCAAGACCGTGAATGATGGTGCGACAATAATGGCAGGTGCAGTGAACCACAGCCAACGCCGACATCATGTCCAGCCACGTGCAGCCATGTTGATGTTTCGATTTGGCTTGCTTTGTCTTCAGCCTACAACAATCCGGTCTCGGTCCTAACCCCAGTTCAAGGGCGCCCTTTGTCAAGCAGACAAATCCACCGATTACATTGAAGACTGTTCTGTCTCTCCTCGATCGGACCAGAAAGTACGATAGAACGTCCTCTCGCCGTGTAATCGTTGTCTGCTACTGCAAGGCGCCTTTTTAACCGACTCACGCAAGATTCTCGCATTGGTGCGTAGTAATCGAAACCAGTGACCGACAACGACAGCGCCTTTTCTACCACGCAGATCATGGTAATGCTGTTGAGCTTTGCACGCAAGTTGGCTTTCTTCCACCATGAACCTAGCCGCACTCTGCTGCATCTTACGCCTCCTCCTCGACGTCCTGAACACTTGCATCTTGCAGCTTGACTTGCACAACCCTATCCATTGCGTTGCACTGGGCGTCACTGGCACAGCAGCAGCCATAATCATCACCTACTTCCACTCGCCGCCAGCTGTATTGCGGCATTGCGACACCCTACAAGAGCAGGCTCGTGCCTCTCTGGCCTCTATCACTGAGGAGAATACAAAGCCTGAAGAGGGTGTCCCAAGTCTTGTTGAAATTAGAACGACGTGCGTCCTTCCCTCTCCATAAACTCCCACACGCGCGTCCTAGAACCGTCCACTAGGCTCGACAAGCTTGACGAAACCAAGTATAACATAGAACGAGCCATCCGGCGCGTGCGCACACGATATATTCCTGCACGACTGGTGCACATCGCGCCTCATGCCTGGCCAACTCTGCGCTTGATCAAGGGCTACCGCGCTGTGCTGCAGGACTTAAAGGTAGACAACTTTGTCTTGATGACGATGATTGCATTCAAGCTTACAATGCAGTTGATATTTGATTGCAATCACCTGAAGTCCGCAGATAATCCAGCAGGCGATTCCGCAGGAAGGGCGCCTGCTATGATCGGCACCATTCAGGTCGTTGTTGACACACTATCTACTGTGATACACCAATCCTGATTTACCACGGGAACTGTGTTGCATTTTCAACCTTACGAACCTGGCTTCGAGGTTGACCGAATTTTCCTTCTTGCGATGATCTTGTATTCATAGTACCACGTAACTTGATCCCCCGC
Source organism: Pleurotus ostreatus/Saccharomyces cerevisiae fusant (assembly GCA_024196135.1). Taxonomy (NCBI): domain Eukaryota; kingdom Fungi; species Pleurotus ostreatus/Saccharomyces cerevisiae fusant. Next base: position 21,177 of record JAMQCK010000281.1, on the reverse strand, counting down.
CCCAATAGCTTGTAACCTCGACTTATCTCATCGGACTTCCTCTTGATCCGTTGTATTATATCGGTACCATTCCCCTTCCATCAATACAACGCACTGCCATTATATGGTGGTAATACAATCGGGTATGCAAGCACTACGCACAATCACCGCCGACCGTACGTCCGACGACGGCGAAGGGACTCGAAAGAAGAAAAGCCAGCCATAAGAGCCCGTGACGATCACAAGGTATAAGGCAGAGTAACTATACAGTGGTAAAGCGTGCGTGTCGATATAAGTTATCATGCGTATCGAGAGAAGAGGAGGCGGAGAGGGAGGGAGAAAAGGTACAACAGGGGAGAGCGACGAGGAGAGGGGAGTGACAGAAGGCGAGAGTGAGTAATGAGAGAGAGGAAGTAGATACACCGGAAGGTGAAAAAAGGGGGAGCATAGGTTAGGGAGCTGGTATGGAGACAGTGAAAGACCCGACGTAAAAATCATGACCGAGACGAATATGGGACAAAAGAAAGTGCATGTGATGAACACAGAAATAGGCGCCGGCGGGCACTTTTGAGACAGAAGGCGTCGGGCTGCACTGCTGCCAACCCACGCTATGCTAGGTCAGCTCCATCGCGCGCCTCTCAGCGAGCCGACCCCGCGCCCTGCTTCTCTCCGCACAGGCTCCTGCTCCTCGACCCCGGCGTCGCAAGGGCGCACACATCCTTCACAGTGCTCCCAATCGCGCGCGCCCACGCCTCAGCAGCCGGCACGCTCTCCGCGCGACGCAAAGGCTCTTGCTTGACAACGGCCTCACGCCTGGAAGCGACACTGGCATCTCGCCGCGAGGCGCAGCTGGCATCTCGGCCCGACAAACTGGCCTCGCGCCTGGACAAGCTCCTCCCACCCCGCCTGGAAGACGCACTGCTCCCCCTCCTCCCCTCGCCATCCATGCTATCCACGGACGGCCGCCGATACGGGGCAAACGGCGACATCTTCCTTCGGCCCCGCTTGGGGAACTCCGCTTCCGCGTCCTCCTCCACGCTCAGCAGGCGGTCCGTCAGGCTGATGGACTCGGACCCGACGTACACCTCGCCCGTGGCTTGCTCGTAAACCTGCTCAGGCGAAGCACCCGACACCACCTGCTCGCGTCCGCCCCAGCGACCTCGAGAATGCGAGCGTGGAAGACTACCAGAAGAGATAGACGACGAACGGGTGAGCCCAGACAAGGCACTGCAGAACGAGCTAGAAAGCCCCATCGGAGGCGGAGGTGAGCGCGAAGAGCTGACGTCTCGCGTGATGAAGGGATGCCCCATATCGCGCGTTCGGCTCGAACCTCGCGCACGGCTGCTGCTGCGACGCCGGCTAGAGGCGCGCGGGCTATTGTCGACATCGACGCCAATATCAGGAGTCGAGGACGGGTTGTCAACGTCAAGATCCCTTGGCCGGCTCCTGCTGAGCTCGCTGACGCGCGTAGCACCGACCTCGCCCCGCCGGCCGCGCTCACGCATAGGCGTCGGCGACAACGACCTCTCGCGCTGCAGCTGCCGAAGATCGCTATCTCGCAGCCGACTGAACGTCGACGACGTTGGCGAGTCCAGGAACGTAGGAGCATAATAAACTTCCTGTTCTTCCGGAATCGTCGACGCACGAGCCGGACGCGGGGAGGGGGTGCGTTGGCGAGCACGTGAAGAGCGGCCGGAGCGGTCCAAAGAAGGCGTCCGTCGGCGGATGTGCTCAGCTTCGTACCCACGCTCGCGCTCATCGACGTCTGCGCCGACGCGACCTTCGTCGCCCTCTTCTTCACCCCAACCAACACCCCATGCATCTTCGTCAAGCGTTGTGACAGTCCACCGCGCGTCTATCGATCGCTCCAAGCACCCCTGTATGACCCGCTCCGCCCTCGAACCGATGCCAGAAGGCATGGTGTAAGTGCCTGTCAAACGTGTTAGTAGATAGTCATGATAGAGTGTATAGGCTACATGACCGATTGACGCACGCACGCAGCAGGTGCCGCAAGCTGTGTGTAAACGATGAGAACGCGGAGAAAGAGGGACGCACCGTGGATGATCTTCATCTGCAGCCGCGGCTCGAACTGATCCGTGAAGGGGAGGCGACCGGCCAGCATGGCGTACAGCATCACACCGACGGCCCATATATCTTGAGCGGGGTCGGCTACGGGGGGCACGCCTGATGGAGGGGGCAGCAGGAGCTCGGGCGCTGCATAGGGAAGGGAGCCATCCGCGAAGACGGCAGCCATGCCGCGTCCGCCTGAGGCAGTGGAGTTACGGTGCGAGCGGGGCCCCTGGTGGCGCTTAAGCGACAGGTGCAGTGGCGTCTGCTTGGCCGTAGGGTAAGCAAGCGAGGATGTACGATGCACCAAACCAGGCTTCGCCCCGCTAGGCATGTTCGGGCGGGTGTTCTCATCTTCCTCCTCCTCTTCGGAGCGCAGGGGTTCGCCTATGTGGCGCGCAGACCCAAAGTCGGTGATGCGACACACGCCCATCTCATCCACCAGCACATTCTCGAGCTTCATGTCTCGGTGGACGAGCCGCGCCGTCTCGTGCAAGTAGCGGAGCCCGCGCACGACCTGCCTGAACATGACCCCCGCGTCGTCCTGGGGAAGCGCCGGGTGCCCGTCGCGCTTGAGGATGTCAAAGAGCGAGCCTGCGGGGCAGAAGGCTGTGATGAAGAAGTCGGCTGACGCGGTACGCTCAACGGAGAACAGAGGGAGCACGTGTTCATGCGACAGCGAGGCCCACGTCTCCGCCTCCCTGCTGAGCTGCCGCCGCGCCTGCTCCGGGTTCTGCTGGCGCTGCACGTCGTCCCGGCGGACGATCTTGATCGCAACGAGGGAGCCCGAGCGCGAGAACGCCTTGCGGATTGTGGAGAAGCCGCCGTAGCCGATGACGCCGCCAAGGGTATAGCCACCGACGGTGGCGCCCTCTGCGTCTGGTGCAAGATGAGTGGTAGCGCTTGCCATTGGGCTGAAGGAGGAGAGGAACATGGCGGCGGGGGAGCGCGTGAGGTCTTCGCCCTCGGTGAAGGATGCCGGCTGGACATCGCTGCTCGTGCCAAAGGGATCAGCCGTGTTCGCCGAGGGGAAGAGCGATGCGCCTTGGGGCTCGGAGGCAGGTAGCCCATCGATCTCCTTTGCACGCTGTCCTGTTTCGATGGGGGCTGGGAGGGGACGTCCGCGCGGTGAATCGTCCGCCTGTCCACGGGAAAGAACGTCGAAGAAAGAGAAAGCTGAGGTGCTGGAGTTGGTAAAGTCTCTGCTTTGCATTAAAAGCGCTGTCTGCTTGGGAGAGGTACGAGTTGTCAGGTTTGTCTTCCCAAGCGAAAGAGAGGAGAAGGGCAAGGTGAGAGTTCGGGACAAGATTGAAATATGTCCGTCCCCTGAGGCCAGGCCCGGAAGCGCCGTTACGTAATTTCATTGGCGCTGAAGTGATCGGATCTCTCCTCTCAGAGGCACGTGGATAGCTCGTGCGGGGATGGACAATAAATTCCCTTTCCAGGGATTTTCTCCGAAGAGCTTCAAGGCGACTCTCTCGAGATACTGGGCATCGTATAAAGCCTTCATCATCAAAAACGGGAAATGCCCGACTGTTCTGAGACTTCGCGTCGCTATCGTAAGCAGACGCCGGGGCCAGCCTAAGAGGTCATCAGGCTCCCGCTTAAGGACTTCTGTAATACCGGGAGGAGCGGAATGAATGTGCACAGGTTTGCTAGAGGCCTATCAGTCGGCTGACCGCGCCTATTATATGACTGGAATGTGAGGTTATACCCAGCCAATGAAGAGGCGGGGATAGGAAGACGAGGGATTACCATCTTCAACTGACCTTGTGGCAGCGGCTAACGTGCATATCCACGGCGAGCTCCATGACCTGAAGGTGACCACACATTACCAACAATGACTGCTGCTAGATACACCGGGCTGGGAGCGTTGACAGCGATCGTCAGGCTCGTAGTCTCCTATTCGCTCGTGGAGCGGCCTTGATTTTTGTTTAGTTGGAGCGTGCGCAAACAAACGAGGTCGGCGCTCGGCAGGCCGTACTGCTGTACTTTTGTCCTTCCTTTAAACTGGGAAGGGGTCCAATTGCCACATGGTTACCTTTCCGCGACGTGCGACAGCAGTGAAAGGACGAACAGGAAAGGGAGATACCTAGGGCTCACAGTACACGCCCGCGTCACGCGCTATCAGCTCTGTTTGTACGCGCTCCAAGTAAACAAAAATCAAACCCGCTCCACGAGCGAATAGGTGACTACGAGCCTGAAGATCGCTGGAATCAAGCGGGGAATGGGATTCTGGCTGCAAGCACCGAAGGACGGAGAACTCGAATGCATAAACGAAGGCCAAAAACAGCATGGCAGTCGTCATGAAAACGGCTTTTCCAACGCTTAAGACACAAAAATGCCATGGCCTGAACTGCAAGTAAAGCCGCAGAGGATTAGAACGGATTGAACGGATTGCCACGGAACTCTGCGGATTAGAAAGCTGAAGTTTGACAGGACGCTGTCAACACTACTGTCTTTATTCGCTGGTAATCCGCTGTAATCCGGCGTGGGTGCTTCTAACTCCTCGGTCCACCGAGGAGAACATGTCGTGATAGGGGCGTATACCTATCGTGGTGGCGCGCAAAGTCGCTCGCTATGTATACCGCTCGGGCTGGGTAGTGCCTCTCGCTCATCTGTCTTTTTTGACCTGTCGAAAATGACCCCCTTTGGATGTGAGGTATGTGAGGGAGGACCACTGATCTTCCAGCCCGCTGTCATAAATACGCGAATGTGTGAAGGAAGGCGGTGCGGCGGGCACTGGCAATTAGCGTTAGCACTAGCATATGAGCATTTATGAACGCAGGTTTGTCACTTACGATTGTATGCCCCTTTTCCGAAGATCCTCGTCGTTCTTTCTGTGCCAACAGCGGGAAGGAAGTCAAGAGGGAAATACGAACTCTTGTGGGCGCCTGTTTACCGGCGAACTTTCCGAAACGCAAACACAGCCAACTCGTCCCGAGCCGCCACGCCTCCGGGCGCGTTTCCTCCTCATCTCTTCCTTCAGCCGCGTCCTCGCGACCAGCGGACACCAGAAACTGCTAGCTTTGACCTGCGCGAAAGCGAGAAGCAGCCAAGATGGACAAGCTTGAATCCCTTTCGAACCAGCTCTCCCAAATCACGATGTACGACATCAAGTCGATGTACAACCAGGTGCGTGGCGCGACTCGCTCGCAAGTGCTTCGCTTACATGCGAGCAGGCCAAGAACATCGTCTTGAATGTCTCTGAGGTCGAGGCGCTAGTCGCTGAGGCCACGAACGACGAGCCATGGTGCGTGACGCGCCCTTCCGCGCAAACAACGCGCTCACCCAGCGCAGGGGCGCCTCTTCTACACTCATGCAGAACATCGCCAATAAGTGCGTCTACCCACCTACGCTTGCCAGACGCGAAAAGCTAATTTACATCTCTTCCACCTCGCAGGACATTCAACTAGTACGACGCATGGTTACCCTCGTGCGCCCACCGCCCTAATCTCTCCCTCAGCCCAGAATTCAACGAAATTATGCCCGCTATCTACTCGCGATTCATGGAGAAGGAGGCGCGGCAATGGCGGCAGATTTACAAGGTGCGTGGATGTCCGATTGTCGGGTCGTCTCGCTGCTGACACGTCCCATATCAGGCTCTGCAACTGCTGGAATACCTCGTCAAGAACGGCTCGGAGCGCGTCGTGGACGACGCGCGCTCGCACCTGTCCACGATCAAGATGCTCCGCAGCTTCCACTACATAGATGACAAGGGGAAGGACCAGGGCTTGAACGGTATGTGGCGGCGCGAACAGGGTTATTCAGCTCAGGCTGACCCGAACGACAGTCCGCAACCGCTCCCGCGAACTTGCCGAGCTGCTGTCCGACGTGGAGAAGATTCGCTCGGAGCGTCGCAAAGCGAAGGCGAACAAGAACAAGTACATTGGCACCGGCAACGACGGCCTGTCCTTCTCGAGTGGTGGTAGTCGGTACGGTGGCTTTGGCAGCGACAGCCTGGGCGGCGGAGGGTACTCGGGCTCGTCATTCAGCGGTGGCTACTCCGGCTCCGCTGGATACAGCGGTGGTGGTGGTGCGTCCACACATTGCCTCGCTCGCATATCAGAAGCTGACTATAGCTAGGCTTCGCGTCCAGCTCGTCTGGCTTCCGCGACGACACGTCAAGGCGCGGGTTCGAAGAGTACGACGCTGGTGCCGACGAGGAGTCTTCGAGGCCCGCACGGTCCAGCTCTGTCAGGTCCGCGGCTACAAGCTCGCGCAGTGCCGCCCAAGAGCGCAGACAGACGGCGCCTCCTGCACCGAAGCAGCCTGAACCTGTTGTCGACCTCCTTGGCGGCTTCGACGACGAGCCGACGCCCGCCCCGGCGCCTGCAAACAATCAAAACAAGGCCCTGCCCGCCCTGGGTGGTGGTGATGGTGAACGGAACCCTTCATCACTATATGGTCATCCGCTGACCACCTCACGCAGACGATGACTTCGCTGACTTCCAAGCCGCGCCAACGACCCCTGCACCTGCCCCGGCTCCGGCAGCAGCCGCAGCGAAGCCCAACTTGATGGACTTGCTCAACTCGACACCGGCTACCGCGTCTGCACCTGTCTCTGCTGCGCCGATGGCGTCTCCGCCCGCGTACGGGCAGCAAACTTTCGGTGCCTACGGCATGGGCATGGGCCAGCCCGCGATGGGAATGGGTTATGGTCAGCCCCAGCAAGCCGCCATGGGTATGGGTATGGGCATGCAGCAGCCTATGGGCCACCAGACGAGGGGTAGCATGAGCGGCGGCATGGGCATGGGTATGGGAGGCCGTCCCGCGTCCATCGCGACCTCCCCCATGCAGCCCGCCATGGCCGCCTCCCCGCCGCCCATGCGCCCCGTGTCGACCTCGACTTCATCATCGTCCGCCGCGACGCCGAAGAGCGCGAGTGCGTTTGACGATTTGTGGAGCATGTCGCTTGGCGGTAGCGGATCGAAGCCGAGCACCCCCGTCGCGGGCGCGGGCAAGAGCATCAAGGACCTGCAGAAGGACAAGGTGAACCAGAGTCTGTGGGGCGCGGGTGGTGGGATGGGAGGAGGCATGGGCGCGCCGAAGCCGGCTGCCTCGAACAGCGGGAGCTTTGGTGGAGGGAATGACGACCTCCTACTCTGATTGACTCTACTCGTTCACAACGTTTACAATGCATGCTACTGTTATGTGGCTGGGTACCTTTGAATATGTAGTCATGCGAAGGGATCTATTTGGAAGCGAGGGGAACTCGGTTTTTGTGACACGCTGCGTCACGGCTTGAAAAGGAAGTTCAACCGTGGGAAGAAGATCGAAAACCCCCTTGCCTTGCGCCACAAAAGATGGAGGTTCGTTCACCTTACCAGTCACTAGGTTCTGGGGCGAGCTCAGCGAATGTCATAGGTCGTGAAGGCACGCTCTGCTCTTCTATCCAACTATGAGGTTCTGTCGCTTCTGCAAGAACTTGAGAGCGATTTCATTGCAAGGAGTAAGACGGCCGTGCGGATAAAGAAGGAAGAGGAAGCGGCAGGCGGATTAGGTTCAACACGACCAAAGGTCGCCGGTGGAAAGGATCCAACAGTCGTGGAAATCAGCGAAAACTTGCGGACAATCGAAGTCGAAGTCAGTCACAGCGCTAACGAATGTCATTGCTTCCTCGCTGACCTATCTAGACCATACAATACCTCTCCGCTGATTACCAGCCTACGAGCGCCCAGACTCCCGAGGGGATCAGCAAGCTGATCAAGTCTCTCGAGCCGTACGGCCTAACGAAGGCAGAGAAACTTCAGATCGTCAATCTTGCGCCGACCAACATCATTGAGCTGTATGTGGTGAGTACGCCCGCATGCCGTCCCCCGCACGGGTGCTAACTCCGCACGCGCAGATTGTGGAAGAGCTCGAGGATAGGCTGGGAGACCATACGGAGGAGGTTCTCGCGCGCGTGCGGGAGTCGCTTAACGCAGCGGCGACGAGTAGGTCAGTCGGTGGCACACAAGTGGCCGGGTCTGCAGGCGCGGGAACACAAAATAATTCGTCCGCGGCCTGGGATGATCCCTTTGCTGAAGGAGGGGACGCCAACGACCTCGAATTCGACGACACAGGCGAAGGCGCGGGCGTTGAAGGCGACCTGGACATGGAGGAGGACTGAGCACGTGCGGTGGCGTGCGGCATTTCAAACTTCCAACTCTGTATCTTTCCTCTGTACCTCTTTCGCTCAATGCACTGCCCATCCTCGCGGGTAACCATGCGGACGATTAAACCCCGGAAGGTGACCACGAGCCTGCGTCGGGCAAATCAGCTGATAGGCAGTTGGGGACGGATGCCGGGGATGGGTGCGGGTGGGTCGGCGACGTGAACCCGTTATACGACGGCGTGCAGCGATGCGTCGATAAAATTCTCCTCCTTTGCTTTCACCCCCACGACTCTCTTGCCGGTAGATGCGATGTCGGACGAGGGCTACGCCCCGTCGCCAGACGCGACTTTCGGCGTGTTCCTCATCGGCATAGCGCTAGCTTCCGTGTACGGCCTCTTCTCATACTCCCCCGGGTCCCTCAGGTCCTGATGCAGCCACAGCTACTATGGGATCACGTTCCTGCAAGCTTGCTTCTACTTCCGCAGCTTTCCGGAGGATCGACGTCGTATGAAGGCACTGGTACGTCGAAGCAGGACTTTCATTGACTTAGGCTGCTGATCGAGATTGTCCACTGGTAGGTGGCGATGGTCTGGTGAGTCCGTATTCCCTGCTCAGACGAAGCCCATCCTGAGAGGTTCCTTTCCGCAACGCGAAGGTTCACCGTGACCTTGAGCCACGTCTTTATCTGTCATGCCGCATATTACTACTTGATAAAGCACCAGGGAAATACCTATGCGTTGATGCATACCGTATGGTAAGCTTTCAGACTCGCGATCCCGCTACGTGCTAACAGATCGCAGGAGTCTGGCGGTCAGTATTCTTCGGCGAACTCCTTCGTCTGTATGGCTCTGACATCAGTATAGCTACCAGCTGGCGTAAACGTTAGTCGTTCCATCTAAACTACTGAGGGGTGCACTAAGCCTTAAGCTTACAGTCCATGACGGGAATGATGGTCCAGATATTCCTTGCGCGACGCGTGTTCATTCGTGAGTACTCTGCTGAAGCTTTGAAGGGGAAGCTGTGATTGACGCACGCTTCTAGTCAGCGGGCGAAACTGGGTGCTCACCGTACTGATAGTACGTCGTTCTATGCCATCCTTGCTATGCTATACTGACGCTTCGAAGTGGGCTCTGGCTCTGGCACAAGGATGTATGGGCTGGTGTACGTCTACCATTTCCTGACGAAAGATACCCAAACTAATCCATTCCCAAAGCAATAGCTATATCTTCGTACGTCAGTCGCTTCAAATTACGCCCTAGGCTCACACTTTATCAGACTGCTCCACCCGGACGGGACCGAGATCAAGAAATACGCAGTGAGCGATGGCGAACCACGGAGGGATAGCGGCCTAATCCTCCTCAAGGAACTCGTCCCTCCAACGTTCGCTTTAACGGCGGCGACCGATGTTGTTGTCACCGCGTCGCTCGTTTATTATCTGCAGATCAGGAAGACCGGGGTTCAAGGGTATGCCTCTTCGTCTGAGACTGCGCATCTCGGGCCTTGCACCATCCTGGCGCTGATGTTCTCTTCATAGCACGAATGGGCTCGTCAATCGCCTCATATGTGGGACAGTGAAGAGCGGTCTCATCAGCAGGTACGCTTGATCGCTGTAAGGCGGATTGGGGTTGCCTGACGTCCACTTGGCAGCTCGTTGGCGCTATCGGCTTGTATAACACAGCTGCGATGCCCGGAGAGCTTTGTCCCCATTGCCTTGTGCTTCATACTAGGCAAAGGTACGTGGTACTTTACCCTCGACGGAGGGGCGTTCTCTATGCTTATCTATTGTTGCAAGCGTATGCCAACACGTTCTTGACGAGGTGGGCCGCCCACTAAGCGCAAACGCATGACTCTGACTCGTACGCAGTCTGAATAATCGGGATACCATCCGCTCAGAATCCCTCGCGTCCACCGACGAAGACGCTACGGGCATCTACTTCGCAAAGGTGTGTACCGCGAGTGTGTCCATGTTCACCTCTCTGAATGCCAGCCCTCGCAGTCCGTGATCAGTACTGCGGTGGACCCCCTAGACAGACTCGAGGCAATGGACAAGGAGGTAGACGGCCGGGATGACAGAAGCATAACGTTCGCTGCTCCCTAGACGGGATCACGCAATGAGCTGGGGAATTGTACTATGGTCTGTACGTTGTCTGTACCGGGTCAAAGGGCTTGCTTGCATCCCTGTTATACCAGTGATGAAGGTTTTTTGAGCCGGGTGAGCTTTCAAGATGAAGACAAAAAAACCAATGAATTGCAGATGCAAGGGAAGTATGTGCGCGAGAATTAAGCAGGAATAAGGAAGAAGACATTGCGGGTGGTATGGTACATGTATCGTGAAGAGATGCGTGAGATCCATGAAATCCTTGATAGAGAAATGAGTTGTTGTTTTTTGTTGTCTGTATAGCGCAGGAGAGAGGTTATCATCCAACGTGCAATGGTGACGACGGAAGAATGGGCGATTGTGGTCCGTGGAGGGTGGAGCCAGGGGCACGACACGATGGATTCTGGGCAGGAGATGTTCGAGATGCAGCTGAAGGCGATACAGGCGCCGGTGGTGGAGTAGTCCGCGGGGTCCGCGGCCGACGCTCTGGGCTACGCACGGCGCCGGTAGAGGGTGTAGACAAAGCGTCTGGCGCAGAGGCATGAGAGACATGGGTCGAAGGTCCCGGAGCCAGCGACAAGCCAGAGCGACTACTCAGGCTCTCAGACGGTGTGCTATTCCGTCTACGAGGACGCGCCCGACGCCCGTGTGACGGTGAATCTGCCGTCTCGCCCTCACCCTCGCTTTCCGACGTGTCCACCCAATCGTCTCCGTCCTCTCCAGCACCGAATGCTCTCCCCTTGCCTTTCCAGTCCTTCCCGTTGTCCGCGCCCTTCTCATCGCCATCCTCCCCGTCCCTCGACCGCGAGTACGACGCATGCACCTCATGCAAATGTGCCGCCCTCGCCGACCGTTGCGGCTTCCTCTGTGGTCCATGCCACGACCCGCTTGGCGGGAGCACCGTGCCTCCGGAATTCGACCGCAAAAGCAAAGTCGGCCGCTCGGGTTTTCCGAACGCGAAGGAGCTACGTTGCACAGTCGCTGGACGCTGCGCCCGTATGGTCTCTGCCTCGGATCGTGACGGAGTCCCCGTGCCCCGGTCCAGCGCGATGCCTACGGCGCGTGTCACAGTGGCCGGCCACTGCAGATGTCCTGCGCGCGTTGGGGTGGCGAGGCCGCCATTCATATGCCGTCGCGTCGGCGTGCGCAGTGAAGGAGCCCTCGGACGCGTGGAGATGACAAGGCGCGCTGGTCGCCGCTTCGCAATTGGCACATTCTCCTTATTCCCGTCCGACTCGACGTTCTGCTTGGTGGGATCGCTCAAGTCGACCGCGCGGGAGTTGATATCTCTCATGCGGTTGTTGTGGATTTCTTCCTCGGAGAGAGCTTCGTTGTGTTCACGCGAGCGCTGCGCTGGACGCTCGCGAGACATGGAAGCGTCGCTGTCGTTCCGACCTCGACCATTGCGGAGTCGGTCCATGACCCAATGGCCACTCATGCTGAGCTTGCGACGGCCCCATGCGCGCATGGCCGGTGAAGGATGAACGACATCGACGTTGCTGCCGCGGGTCATTGCGAGGAAGACCAGCACAGCGAGAAGCAGACAAAGTTGGGCAATACTGAGGCGCTTCTCCAGGATGACCTGAACAAAGTCAGTATCGGCGGAGCGATCATCGAATCAATCACAGCCTACCTCGTCGGACAAGTAGTTTACCTTGCTGATCAGCTCGTCGTAATCAGCTTGTAGACGGAGACGCTGGCGATCCCACTCGGCTGCCGTCCGATGATAGTTCTGGCTTTGCGTCTTGCCCTGCACACACTTCATTACCGCCACTCGTAACTTGGGACAAAAGCCTACTCACCAGCGCCTGCAACCGCCCCACATCCTCCGTCAGCCTGCGGAGGACCTCCCTCACGCCTGTCGCCTGCTCCTCGAAGTACCGTACGTACAGCGTCTGATTCGCTTCCAGCGCGGTGAGACGGTTCATGATAGTTCGATAGATAGACTCCCCCGTGGCTGCCGCAAGGGGCGGCGCAAGCGACACGCTGTTCACACCTGTCTGCACGTTCTGCGATGCGGTAATCGTCGTGGTGATAGAGCTCGTGGTCGTCGAGTCGTCAAGCTGCTCCCCTGGGGGTTTACTGATGGAGGATGCCTCCGAAGAGGAAGAGACGGAGGTCGTGGTCTGCGGACCATCCGTTGACTGGACGTTGGAATCGTTGCCAGCTGCCGTGGTGGGAATGCTCTGACTTGTCGGAGTGACACTCGGACTGCTCGGGGTGCTCGACGTCGTCGGCGAAGTAGTCCCAGAGAGGCTTGGGGCTGTCGTCGAAGGCAGAGCGGTGGTCTGAGGCGTTCTCGGTCCGCGCCCCGACCGGTCTGTCGTGACTCCAGAGGAGGACGACTCATTCGCGGTGGCAGCCGCCTGAGGCTCCTCGGCGACCTTCGTCGGGTCCGCACTAGAGCTGGCCGGAAGGGCGGACGACCCTGCGATGCGCGCGCGACTCTCTTCCTCCCAGGCCTCCCATTTCCATTGCTCGAGATGGGTGAGGCCGTACACGCGGAGGAGGGAAACGGGGCAATAGTATTCGTTGCCGTAGTGAGAGTGGAAGTCGATACGAATGTAACGATAGAAGTCGCGTAAGGAAGTTGGGGGGTGGAAGGACTATCACTAAATGTCAGGAACTGGCGAATCACAGAGCAGTATGTCACTCACCTGCACCCCGCGCACGTTCTTTGCCTGGTATGTGCCCGCGACCGTCCACTCCGACTCGTCCGTGGTGTACCGCTTGGCGACGCTGACGGTGAAGTCCTTGAACACCCCGCTGAAGAATTCGAAGTTGGCCAGCTGTACGGTGTCGATACGGATATCTTCACAGAGCTCGACCACAACGAATTGAGGGGTCTTTGTATCGCAGGGACTGAGCATGTATCGATCGCGCTTTGAGGATAAAATGGAGTGCGCGGATTTAGCGCCTTTGTGCGAGGCATGAACGCGCGCCGAGCAGTCGGAGCTCGCGTAGTTGAAGCGGTCCGTCAAGGGCACCTTGAAGTGAAGGGACATAGGCTCTTCGGTCCCTGCCTCGCTTGCCGCGGCACCTGCGCCGTCCGTCCCGCCAGGGTCTGCTGCAGCAGGTGCCTGTGTCTCTCCCCCGTCAGTGCCAGTCTCTCCTGCATTGACTGGTGTTGAGCTCCCCGTCGTACTTTCCGATCGGTTCGCGTCCCCTTGAGCGCGAGTCTGCGTCTGCTGCTGCATTGCGTACTGCTTTGCTTTCCACTCCTCAAACGACAGCAGGACATCTTCCTCCGTAGCTTCCTGGTCCGTAGGCTGCACTAGACAGCATATCGGTGCCTCTGGGGGTGGCGGCGCTGCAATGGCGATCGCGCGGAGGGGATCATTCGGTGAAGTCTGCGCGATTGCTGGTGTCGTCAAGAGCAGAAATGCGCTCAAGGAGGTGAGGGCGACCATCTAAAGAGCTCGCGCTCTCAGAATAAAGAAAAATAAGGAAAACAAGAACGTGAACGTCGAAGACAACTTGCGGACAGCTGGACAAGGGACGACGGCCATTCAATGAACTCGGCGCGGACTTCCGATGACACGTGTGACGACGCGAGCGCAACGTCAGCCGTCACGGTTGAACTTCTACTTGCAATATCATGGCAAACATTGAATACAGCCTCGACCTCGGCTCCGTCTACCTGCCCAAATTTCTCAACTCATATTTAGTCCTTCGCCTTACCCTTTCCAGCTCCCGAACCCATGTTCTCCTGTTTCTTCTCCTGCACCCCATCGATATCTTCTCCTCCACTTGCACTAACCGTCTCTCCTGTTACACCCGGCTTCCTTTGCGCCTTTGCTTCAGCTACCAGGCCAGGACGTATTACTTCTACGAAATCCAGATACGCCTGTTGGCCGCGCAGCGTGAGAAGGGCACTCCCGACCGCAGGCTTGATGTTGCCCCAAACCCGGTACATGGGCCCCAGTATATTCCTCCACGCTTGGTCATGCGATTTTGAGGTCTGTCTGGCAAATTGTAGGATGCTGGAGTGCAGAGACTCCGTCACCGGGGCCCATGACGGTCTGGAAGGTTGCAAGATATCCAGTAGTATGCACCACGTTAGATGGTTCACTTCGGCGGTTGTTGTCATAAGCCTTGAGAAGTCGGCCGTACGAGTCAGATAATCCGCATGGCGCATCTTGTCTTCGTATGTGAGGAGTTGGACCATGGATCCGAAGTACGATGACAAGAGCTTCCCGAATCCTCCGTTCAGCCCCCCAATTCTCACGAACTCTGCCACTTCGCCCTCCTCCGCGTCGAAGTGGCCATCGGCGTGCGGCCAGAGCGTCGCGAGGACATCATACTCGAGCGTGGCCTCCAGCGCTTCGCGGGGATAGCCCTGAAATATCTCAATCATTTGAGGGATGATATTTATGTGGGCAGGATGTGCGCGCCATTGTTCGGGTTGATTGAGCAAATGAGCATAGGCCCGCAGGAGCGGGCGAACTGCCCACCCGGGCCTAGAGTACGGAAATACATCCAAAAGATCTGCACGGCTCCGGCCGGGCCAAAAGGAGACCTTCGCAAGCTGCGTGACCGTCTCTAGGAGCTGCTGCTCTTTAGCCGTCGACAGCCCCATGAGTGCCATCATGCCAGATATGTGGTTCAGAAATCTAAGTGCGCGGCAGTGTAGTTTCAAGTGATAGGCTCTCTGGTCCGCGGTCAACCTAGTGTTCAGCTGTACCTCTGTTGCTGCACGTGCCAAGCCTTTGAACGTGTGATGCAACATGTGTAGCAGCAGGTCCTGTATCGTGACAATCTAGAAAGTGGTTAGGACATGGCTTCGTCTGACAGCTAGTTCGCTCACATTAGCTTGCTCCGCACATCCTATCTCGCACACCAGGTTGTGAATCGTCCGTAGGATTGTCACGTAGAGATCGTCCTCAGGCGCATCAGACAGGTTCTCCAAATTGCGAGAGGGCCACCTGTCCACCATAGTTAAGTATGAAGACTTCCCTTGTGCGACCTGCTGCCAGGGATAAATCCCAAGATGGATAGCGCCGGCGCGCGTCATATCCATGGCTGTCAACCAAGGAAGCATGTGGTACCAGACGGCGGGCTGTAAGCGCAGGGTCTTTGGCGACGATACGTGAATCAATGGTAGTCGCAGCGAGTTGCCGAAAGGTCCGGAGAGCGGAACACTAGGGGGTATCTCAAAACGGGTGCGAGAATATCCCCCAACATCCCCAGCAAGGGCAAGAACCGCGGCCTGCAGTTCAGCTGAATCCTCTTCGTAGTTGAGACCACACCGCATTGCAATGGGTCGTGTGGAGATATGAAATGAATCCTGGGGCACCTCAAGAAAAAGCAGGCTACGAGTAAGGCGCTCGCGGGACCCTGCATTCTCGTCGTCAGCAGCCTGCGTCAAGACCTCAAGGCGCCAAGAGATCTCGAAATAAAGATCGTCGCGCCGCAGGCGATGATGTATCGAGATATCCGCTGGCAGTCCAGATATAGCCTGGCAAACGATGCTGGACGCACTCGGGTTCGAGGATGTAGCGTGAAGCCAAAAAAGAGACTCGATTTGGAGCGATTTCTCGTTACGAGCGATGGCACTGGACTCTCTATCGCGCGGTGTCCGCGCGGTAGACGACGCGAACATGCGGGTGAGAGGCGTCAGGAGAAACTCGACCCACGGTCGCGCACGCGGCGATGAGGTGGACGGATCTGGCAGGTCGCCTAGCGCAGGTCGCCCGAGCACCTTGTCTAGGAGGTATCGCAGGCCAATATACCCGAACTGAGAGAGAGGTGTCTTGTACGGGCATTGGCTATCAAGCATCGGCAGGATGTTCGCGACGACATACAGCGCATAGACAGCAACAGCGAGGGCGACGACGACGCAAGCTATGGCGGAGTCGAATGTGAAGACGTAAAGAGCGAGTCCGACGAAGAAGAGAAGCAGCGCTATGTGAAGCAACATAGGCAGAAGGCCGACGATGAGCGGGACGTTCCAGCGCTCTACACCGATCAGCCTGAATTGACGTGCGAGCGCCTGGTGCTTGGGCGTCCCGGATACATTGCTTCTATAGGCCTGACGCGTATGTGAATGTTTGGACGAAAGGCCAGGCTGCACTTCGCTTACCAGGAGCCACTGCTTGATGAGTACAGCCATGAGCGCGGCAGACATGCTAAGAGCGAGGCTCGTGTACCACAGACCGTTACACCAGTAGTCCAGCGCGGACGCAGTAACAGCATCGAGCGCAAAGCTTGACCGCGGCACATCGTCGATGGAAGACCCGCTCGCCCAGGCCCTTTGCAGAGCCATCATCTCCGCCAGGAGACTGACCGATATCTGCGCATAATCGGGCTTCAGCGCCTGGGAGGACTGCACCACAAACGCGGTAACCACAGCAGAGAACGATCCGGTCTCAGAAGAGCGCGTCAATAGCCTATCGCGCGCATACTAGTAACCGACTTACGAATACCAGGAGTACGTCCAGTGTCTCACGCCATCCGTCCACGAGCTCGGCATCGTACATTCTCCCTTCGTCGAGCAAAACGTGCCAGAAGCGCGCGTTGTTACCCAACTCTTCACCGTAGTCATCTTCCGCGTATTTTTGCTCGTAATCGTATGGGTTCGCTGGCCAAAAGTCAACGTGGGCCGTGATCGGGACGCAATCGAGCTTCACGCACGACGTCTCTGTTTGAATCGATTCCTTCTTTTCTTTTCTATCGACTCTTCGTCGTCCTTGCTCCAATCGTAGGTATTCGGTATGGGCTCGGTTGCCTCTGGTGCGTCGGCCATCGCTAGCGACGCCATATCGGAATTAGCAAGAAACACAAGAAAGCCTCGCTTGCCTGCGAACCTTGATAATATTACAAGGTGCAGCCCGTCCTCGAAGAAAAATACCGCGTCCTCGAGAGGAGATCGTTGGATGATGGTCGTTGGGTCGAAGCAGCGGGAAACAGCAGTGCCAGCTGACAGGCGCGAGCAGTATCGGCAATCACCGAACACCCACGTGACCGAAGTTCAACTTGAGGGACGAGTCGAAGCGAGAAGGAATGTTCGCTTTCTCACCACTACCTGGCAGGATGAGCATATCAGAGTCATAATACAATGGTCACGCATTCATGCATTTAAGGGGATTTTATATTGTTGTATAGTATTTTGGTAGAGAACAGTCAGTACTAGTTAGGGCTGACTTGATCCCTATTTAAATGATACACTACGGAAATATTTGGGATATTTGGATCTAAAGAATAGGCAAGGGGAAGGGGGTAGGTACAAAGCGTGTATATGTACCATATCGAGCCATGTCTTCCATCTAGTCAGATGAAAAGCCATTGGGTAGATTTAGTAAGCAGTTTGTGTCGATGCGACGGATTGACAATTGTGGTGCCTGATGTGGAAAGAGAAAAGGACATAAAGACATGAAAGGAAGAGGAAAGGGCTACGTCAGTCAGCTGCAGAGTAGAATGATTGGCATGGATCGGCCTACCTATGGCTGACAACCACAGGGGCGGGCACTGCGATGGGAGGGATGATAAATTCCTGTCGCTCCACAGTTCGCTTGTACGAAGTCATGGACTGTGCCCTTTTAAGGGTCCTCTGATCATGGTTGGTCAGTACGCGTAGGTCTGACCAATAGATCTGAAATCTACCTTGACCTCGCAAGACAGCGCCAAATATTTGATGAGGAGCCGAGTAGTTACGTAGAGTCTCTGGGGACCACGAAGGAGCCTATGGGCTCGGCCCTCGGACGAGGAAGAAATGGTGTACATTTCCATCGTCTTGTCCTCGAGCTTGCACAACCTATTCAAGTGTGAGTCGGACGATGCGTGAGCAAGGTCTGAAGGAATAAGCTTACCTTGCCTCAATGTCGCTGCCTTTGACCACATCAGAGTCGATGGCGGGGATAATATTTGCGTGCACATTATCGCAGCAATCGAGCACGTCCTCGAATCTCGGGAAGATCCAGGCGACGAGAGCGCCGAACAGTGATAGAGAAAGCACGAGCACAACGCGTTTAGCGGTGGCGCTCAAGCGCTCTAAGACTAACGCCTGTGCGACGCTGCCGAGAAAATGTAGAAGAAAGGGAAGATAAGGATTCATGGTGTGTACATGGGAAGCGAAGGGGAGTGCGAGCCAGGGAGCCTCATATACTCACGTCGAACCTTTTCAACAGCTTGAGAGGGCTATAGCAAACGAAACCAAAGCAAGACAGAGATATCTTCTCATTGGCATGGGGTACGGCGTGCGTAAAATCAGAGAGCTATACGTACTGCAAACCCTATCCGTCCCATCTGCCCAGGGCGTACGAGGCGGCCGGCGAATCCTGTCGCGAACCGTCATCTAGAAGCCGCAGTAGCAGTCGCGCTATGCCGAGGAGTGAATGGAGAGTGCGGGGTAGATGAGGACCACGTACGTTCGGCGTAAGAAACAGCAGCGGAATCTGTAGATGCCGCGCTGGTTCGCGCCACTGCGCAAGCACGAGGGGGCAGAGGTGACCGGTCAGAGCGCGGATGCGGCGGACTAGTGTACAGCGAGGCAGCATACGAAGATGGATGAGGAGCAGTCGGAAAGATCCAGTGGCTTCCAGAAAGCTGCGCAGAGTTGTGACTCGAACTTGTATAGTCGGCGGTCGTTCCCTCCAGATCCGGCACCGTAGATAGTTCTCAAAGTGGCAAGCCACCGACGAGCATAGCAGGGAAGCGGCTGTGGCCTTGCGAGAGGGAGGTAATTAGGTCAGCAAGGAAGAGACATGTTCCGATTTTCGGCGACTCGAATCGAGTCGTGAACATGGAAGATGCGTGGCAAGAGCACCGTAGACCCGCCATTACATCGTCACGTCGGGAAGTATAGGGCGCAGCGGGTGCACTAGATGCCCTCGGAATATTTTGAACGGACCTGAGGGCCTTGCGAGAAAACTGTAGGCTGTGCCAGCGACTGAAAGACCTGGGAGGCTGGGCTTTTGAATTCAGAGGCTCCACGATAGGAAGGTCGACTCCGAGCTATGTGCGAACCTATAATTCGGGTACATACAGCTACAAGAGAGCGACGAAGAACGTTGAGCTGGGTAGATGGTGACGGTTGATGTGCAAGACGAACAAACATGGCTCGGGCCGTCTGATTGATTGGAACGTGACTCGGTGCCGCTCCGATTCGAGATTTACCAACCGATCGAGTTCAAGTTCGAACCGCTATGATCGAGGCATCGAGTACGCGATATCTGCCGGACTTCGTCTGCGGGAACCATGGTCTCGTATTGTTCTGGACCTCCTACGACCACGACCACCGGTCCTCGCTGATCGCACCATCGCGCTTCGAGTATAAGGCGAAGCTCAGGTCTTTTCATTCCCGCGATCGTGGTGCACAGCTGTCCCTCGCTGCGCCGCAATACGCCCACACACTAGACTTCAGCTGATTCGACATGAGGCGACCCCTCTGGTGCACTTGTCGATGGTCGACGAAAATAACGTACGTCTTCCTTTTGAACCATGTGGGCTCCCTCTCCCTCATGGGCTTACTGACGTGGGCGGAAAACACTTTACAATTTTGACGAGCGCGTTGAGCCACGGGAGATTGATAGTCAAGGGACTCCTTCTACAACTCAACAGCCTGACACCAGCTGTGCGTCCCGGAATACAAGGAGGACCTTGCAGAGCTTCAGCTGTAAGCGGCGATGAGCGCGCCACAAATCTCATCAGCTCGGAACATACCCCATCTCTATGAAGTGCCTGTGAAAGCATCTAAGCCGCATCTATCTCTATTGCGGCACCTCCTTGTGATCTCGAACCGCGCCGTTCTCCGTCGACGGCGCACTGCCCTTCGCCTCAGTTGGATCCTTGACCTCGTACGAAGGCTCCGTCGTTTCGGGTCCAGTCTGCTTTCCCTCGGGCCTCGCCTGCTTCCCCTCCTTCCACGACCCCCAACCTCCCTCCCATCCCACCCACGTCTTCCTCGCGCACCGCGGCCCGCGCGCGAGGAGGATAAGCAGCTGCCACCCACACCACCCCATGCTCAGCCCGGCGCAGGCGCGCCAGCCGTTCTTCGTGAAGACGTGCGTACCGGCGGCGGTACCCATGACTTGACCGAGGAAGAGCTGAGGAGGGTTGCTGTAAGCACGCGATTGCCAAACGATTATAGAGGAGGAGTGTGTTTGTAATCATACGTACCGAAAGTATGAGAACGGCGTTCAGCCGAGCGCGAGCGTTGGCGTCGATGCTGAAGAATATGCCGATCAGACATTTACTGAACGTCAAGGATGCGCCATCTACGCACGTGAGGATCGCCGTAGTCAGAGAGACTTGTAGCATCTGGCGGAAGACATCGAGCCCGAACGCCCCAATGATCACGGCGGCGACATTGATGCCATTCGCGCCGACTTGTATTGCCTATAGGATATTTGTTGGCTGCGAGGCATCCCTTCGTAAGAGTCGGATACGCACCTGAAAGACGATGAGAGCGATGATAGAGATGAGCGACGCATTCCAGGGCACGAGACCATCGACGGCGCGGCCGACCTGGCGGATTTCAGTACTAACAGAAGACCTTCGAAGCAGACATACGCACAAGCGGCGATGCGGCGATGCCAAGCATTCCGACAAGCCCGAAGAGGCCAATGACCAATCTGCAGCGAGTTCAGCGCGCAAGAAAACGATCTGAAGAAGCAAGGACTCACGTGTCGTAGTTATACGGCGGCCCACCCAGCAAGAACGTCAGCGTCACCCAAAAACTGGCAAACACCGCGCTCGACGCCATATTGATCAAACACGCCTGGATCAGCGCCGGCTCCGTCACCGCAAACCGCCCCATCGACACCAAAACATGCCAGTAAGTCAGTCCCCGATTTTTCCTCGGTACGTCCGGGATGATTGCCCAGCACCACACAAGGATGAACGCCTGCACGCCGATGGCCACATAGTACACCACGCGCCAGCCGGAGAACTGCGCGACGATGCCCGCTAGCACTCGTGCGACGAGGACGCCGAGGAG
>JAMQCK010000280.1:0-31881 GCA_024196135.1 Pleurotus ostreatus/Saccharomyces cerevisiae fusant | reverse complement strand
TACAGTCGAACCCCTCTTAAGGCATGCCCTTTGTAAGGCATAACCCCTTAGAGGGCATAGAAATTAAGGCGGCACAGGGTCGGTGGGCGCGGAGAAGGCATAATCCCCTTATAACGCATAGGGCATGGCCTCTGAGGCGAAAACCCCATAAGAATTAGGGGGCTTCGGGCCTTTTATATATCTATCAGCTTGTTTTCAAAGGAGTTCTTTGCTTCAAAATGACCCATTCTCACATCCAAGTGCTCATGACGACCTTTACGATGCGCACAGCAGGTAACATCGTGCTCGCATGGTCAAGCATGGACCTACAAGTCTGTCCACAAATAATTAAGAGGACACGTGCACCTGTTCCTGGGCTTCACAATATAGAGAAGGTGTTACTATAGCGAGGGGCATGTTTCAATGGGCTCATAGGGACGGTCGTTGTGCAAAAGGGCGACTTACGGACTGTGTTTGACCTTATTTGCTCACCCCTCGCAGGACATAACCCCATAAAGTGCATACTTTCGGCCCTCCACCGAGGGGTATGCCTTAAGAGGGGTTCGACTGTACTCATCCCCCCCCGGTCCCGAGCTTACACATCCCTCGACGGCCTCTGCCCCAGCGGCGGCGCATACCGCTGTGCGCCGTCCAAGCCCACACCGTGGATATGGTACTGCTCGCCCACGACCTCCTTCGCGGCAACCATGAGTCGGTCGAGTCTCGTTATGATCGTGAAGGTCGTGGACACGCCGACGCAGAACATCCTGGGAGGATGGTTAGCTGTGGCCTCCTTCTGCGCATTTCCCCTCCCCTATCCCGTCTGAGCAAACAAGGTTAACCACTCACAGATACTGCTCATCCTCCAACGTGGCCAAACTCAGCGTCCTCGGCAGCCCATAATCCTCCTCGCTCTCCCGATGGATCACATTAAATCCGTGAAAGTGCAACATAAACCGATCCAACAGCGGACACGGCGTGATCTGCGGCAGCGGCGTCCCCGTGCGGAGCGCGGTGGAGATGAGGGAGATGACGGCGAGGAGGTCGCCCTGGAAATCGGAGTCGACGAGGCGCGTGCGGCGGAGGACGGCGCGCGTCCAGGCGGGGTCCATGTGCTTGATGACGGACATGAGGTGGGAGAGGGAGTAGGCGAGTTGGCTGGGGTAGGTGGGGGGTGGGGGTGAGTATATGTTGGAGGAGCAGGGGGGACGGCTCTCACATTTGAAGGTCCCTGATCTTGTTATATCGCTCGGCGGGCCATTTTCCGCGTAGTGAGAACTGTTCGTCGATGTCAGAATCTTTCCTGAACCATCACGGCACAGACAGCCACACTCACCTCGTAGGTCACATTCTGACTCCTCGTAATCGACCGCTTTAACTTGCTTCGGATCGCAATGAGGCTCGTCAAGATCTCCTGCGTGTCCACGTCGCCGGGCGCGTTCGCGAAGGAGACGATGGAGCAGAAGATGGCGCCGATCTCGGAACAGGTGGTGGCGAGGGTGCGGCGCTGGAGGCGGCGGATGGTGGTCGAGGGCGGGAGGAAGGAGAAGATGCTGAGAAGGGTCAGCGACAGCCATTCAACGTAGATGCATAACTCACAAAGCCGCGAATACGCCACAAGTAACCAACACGAATCGACGCTGCAAATATCCTGCTAAGTACATACCCTTGACCTATCCTCCCCACCCACTCACCCACGCAATCTCGATCCCAAATCCTGGCGACCCCGGCAGGGAGATCCACGTATTCCGATACGAATACGCGATCACCAGCATCACCGTCACAAAGAAGATCGCGCTCGAGATCGGCGGGCCCGGCCAATGGAGGCGCGCGTAGAAGAAGAAGGGGAAGCACACAGCACAGACAGCGGCGAGGCCGTAGGCGTTCCCGCTGTCGGTCGCGCCGGAGGAGATGTACCAGACGACGGTGCCGAGGAGGCCGCCGAAGAAGGTGGTGAGGATGCGGGAGACGAGGCCGAAGGTGGTGTCGCCGCGGAAGCGCATGAGGGTGAGTTGGCCGATGAAGCTGGAGGATAAGGTTAGTGAAAAGGAAGGAGTAGGAGAGGGTGGATAGGTATGAATGGGAGGGTAAGGGAGGTAAGGGACGCACATCGCCCAATTGAAGCTGTTGGCTGGGCGAAGCTTAGCAAATGTGCGATGCGGGAAATGAGCGTGCTCACTGTACGCGAACCTCGCCGAGTTCGACAGGAAGGACGGCAAACACAACAATACTAGAGACGGGTCAGAGTACTGTCAGAAAAGCAAACAACCATCAACAAACCCGAAAGCATCCCCGCCTTCAGCGCAAAGATCGAATTGCCTGCGAATGACAATCAGCTATCCATTCTGAATCACATCCCGCCTCTCTTACCTCCCCCAAGCGCCACGAAACCCTTGTATATGTGGTTCATCGCCCACTCGAACCCATTTGCGGGCGGGAGCACGTCTGGGTCGCGCTTGATCGCCAGCCCGAGGTCCTCCTCGACAGAGGGCGCCAAGCCCTGCACCACGTCCGGATCCTCATCATCCTCCTCATCCACGGTGGCGGGGAACTCCCACACATTCCACCTAAGGAGCCTCTGCGCAGGCGTCCACAACCGACACTCGACCCTCTCGGTCTCAAGCCGCGTGATCTCATCAAGCATCTCCACCAGGATCCCCGCGACCTGCATGAGGTGGTACTGGTACACGTAGCAGTGGAACAAGTGTCGATGGGCGGGCATGTCGGGCGCGTGGGCGTCCTCCTGGCCGCCGTGCTCGAAGAAGGGGCGGTAGACGTCGAGCACCTTGAGGCGGCCCTCTTTGCGGAAGGCGTCGAGCGTGCCCTCGAGTTCGCGCTTCCAGCGGGCGACTTCGGCGAGGGACGCTTCGCGCGCGCGCTCTCGCGCAAGGCGCCCGCCCCAGAGGTGGAAGCGGTGCGCGCGCACGCCCTGGAGCCACCCGGGCACCCACGCGACCACGTCCCGGCACTTCACCAGCAGCGGGTCGCAGCACTCGCGCAGCAAGCCCGTGCACTGCGCCGCGTAGTTCTCGTAGTCCCTTTCTGGATAATGTTTCGCGTCGAGGTTCAGATAGCGATAGCTCTCGAACACGCCGACCGTCGTCTCCGTCTTGTGCGGCCGGGTCATGGCGAGGTGGTGCAGGGACTGGTGGAGGTGGCGCGCGAGGGAGGAGCCGTGGTGGTGGTGGCGGCGGTGCCGGTGGGTGTGCGCGTGCCGGGTGGTGTGCGTGGTGAGGATGGAATGTGGCCGGCTGGAGGGGCTGGAGGGTCCGCTGGAGTGCCGGCCGTCGTCGCGCTCGGGGGAGGGCGGGCGGGTGGATGAGGGGGAGATGGTCCGTGGTGTGCCCGGCGCGGTGGGCGGGCGCGAGGTCGCGGGCGTGACGGGGAAGCGTTCTCGCGCCGGATCGATGAGCGAGAAATAGAGGACGAGGCCCTGGGAGCGCACGGCGAGCCGGCGGAAGAGCTTCTGAAAGGTGCGGAAATCGTCGGGCGCGAAGCGGCAGTAAATGAGGTCGCTGGACAGCAGACGGCCTGCGGAGGATAATGGCACGAGCGCGTTCTCTGCGCCGTTGACGGAGGCGGCGATCTTGGAGACAGTCGCTTGATACTCCGGATCATCGGTCGAGGTGGCAAGGCCTTGGCGCTGGAGGTCGAGCGCTGTGGCAAGCGGGCGGATAACGGCTTGAAGGGCGTTCGTGAATTGGGCGGAGACAGTCCAGGGGAAGATGAGGACTGAGCATAGCAGGGCGACACCGGCCTTGATAGCCAGGGGAAGCACGACGTAGCTGCCGACCTGGTGATATTGTGAGGCAATGCACGAGCATGGTTTTGAGATAAACGTACGTTATACGCTGTGAATGGGTAGAAGACCGCGAGGGTCATGGTCGTGTCGACGCACAGGCACGCAAACACGGTAGGGAACACATAGGGTCCAGGTCCTTGTCTGGCCTTGATGTACAGGAAGACGGTGCTCGCGATGAAGATAAAGATCGCGATAATGACTGTGGGCTAAGGGAGGGTGTCAGACCATGTGCGGATATGTGGTATGAAACGATGTGCGTACTGCCGCCTCAATGTATCGTCCGCTTATGGCCTCTTGCAGCGTAACGTACGGGACGCGCTCTTCGCGCGCCAGATACGCGAGCTTGATGCCCAAGCAGCACCACCTGGGGAAGTCTACGTGAGGGGGATGAAAGGGGGGAGATAGACCAAGACGTACGCCCATGCCACACAAACATGCAGCAGGATCAGCACCTCGTGCTCTAGCGTCGCGAGGAAGGGACCAGCGGGAGGGGCGAGGAAGGAGCCTTTAGGGTGTGATCAGACTACTTGAAGTGTGCGGATGATGCATATCAATTGCCTACTTATGAGAACAATGAAACTAGCCTAAATGACTCGTCAGAACACGCTCCCCATCCCAGCACAAGCCACGCACCTGCCCCATCGTCTTCTCCACTGGATGGATGACATAAAGCACCAGGCATATCCACGCCGATACGGCGCACCGGACGACGGGCTTGATATTCGACCAGGTGAAGCGTTGGGGAATCCATTCAAGGGGCTTGGGCAGGTGGTGCAGATCAGGCTTGAGGCTTTTGAGCTGGAATCGCGCTTTGCGGCGCGGTCGCTCCTTCTCATCCGTTGGCGAGAAGTAGTTGGAAAATCGAGCGCCGTTGGGCGTGGAGGTCGAGGAGTTGTGCATCGGCTGCGTCTTCGAATTGGGCATCGCGATGCGCAGCGTGAGATTTGAAGGACGGCGCGCGCCGTTGGGGGGCGTGTTCGTGGGCATGATGGGCGTGAGTGGGTAGGGTGAGCAGCTGGCTATGGGGCCATGGAAGAGGGGAGCAGGAGAACAATGGTCGCGACCACGGAGGTTTGAACAGCAGCTCGCGTGCTAGATCTTTCTTTGATCCCGGCGTACTGACCGGTAACTTGAGCTTGAAGTGTAATTACGTCACACGCATCACGGAGCGCCGTTCGGATTCTATCGCAACATACCCCATTTGGAAGGATTTAATGGCCATTCAGTTCCCATGTCAAACGCAAGAGGGAAATCCGTGCTCATTACTACTGTACAGACAGGAAAGTTCATACGTGAGAGAGACTCTACGGAATATGCAGCCGCGTCCAAGATGCAATGATATGCGTTAGTGTACAATGGATATGATACTGGGTCGTAACATTACTCATAACAAAACATAAACACTTTGACTCGAGATTCGCCCTCCACTCAAGATTCGCCGCCACCTTCCACCACCCCATCTTCCCCTCGGTCCAGCGCCCGCCGCATCGCCTCCGTCGCCGCTAGATGCAAGGGCAAGAGAGGATCCACACCCTGCCAGTGCTTCCCGCGCACCGAGGCGAGCACGGCGAGGCGATGGTAGCTCGTAGTCACGTCCGCATGAAGCTCCTTCTCGAGTACGCGCAGACGCGCCTTTTGTTCGCCCTCTTGTGCGCCGGACCAGCGGATGTGCATGAGGTGTAGCTGGAGCGTGGTGATCCCTGCCGTCGTGGTTGTGCGGACTAGAGCGCTCGTCCGGCGAGGTAGTGGACAAGCGTCAAGGTCGAGAGTGTCGTCTTCATCTCCGATCTGCTCGCGCTCCTTGTCGCCCATCTGCTCTTCGACAAGACAACCTCGCACTTCCGCGTCGCGCGGTACGGACAGTGGAAGACCGCCCCCGCGCACCTCGAGCGCAAAGATCGCTGCCGAGGCGTCCACGTAGACCTGATTGGCGACATGTTTACCGGGCGTTTGAGAGGCGGCGTGCTTGGTGGGAGGTGGTCCCGTGCGCGGGCTAGCAGCTGTCGACATTGGCGGTAAAGAGGGCCTCGCGAGCGTAGCAAACGCCCACGGCGCATCATGCTGTACGCAGAACACCGCCGTGCAGGAGGGGGAGATCTCGGGCGGGTCCTCGAGAAGGTGAGACCAAGCTAAAGAGAAATCTTAGTACGTGGTAATGTGCCAAAGAAGTTCGCATAACTCACCCTCGACCTCGCGCACGGGCATGACGCCCAGCCGCGCGACTGCCACGCGCCAGTCCACCGCCGCCTTGCTCGCAAACTGAACCGCGAACTCCCAGACGCGGGATACGATTCGTGCCTCCGTACCTCCTGCTCCTCCTGCTCCTCCTCCTGAGCCTCCTTCCCGTTCGTCGTCATCCCCATCACCCTCGCCCTCCCCATCCGCTAACCACACCCCCGTCTCCCAGCCCTCCCCAAACTCGTCGACACAGGCACACAGCACCCACTTCCCCGATGCGCTGACCTGGTACCCGACATGCAGTAACGTCCCAGCGTCCAGCGGTAGTGTCCCCGTCCCTGCATCCGCCGTTACCTTCACCTTTGGTACCGGCCGCGCGACCGCGGAGGCAGGGGCCTGCACCCTTGTGATCAAGCGCTGCCTCGCAAAGAACGCCCGGGCAGCAGACCGAGCCACGGGCTGCCGGATGCGCTCGTAGATGTCCGCGCATACGCGCGCGAGCTCAGCGGAGGCGAAAGGCGAAGGAGCGGCAGGGGAGGAGCCGAGAACGTGCTCGGGGAGGAGGTGAGGGAGGAGGGTACCGAACTCGAGGACGGGGCGGAAGGTCCGGAGGAGCGCGGCGGCGAGGTGGCGGAGGGGCGGGGTGGCGAGGGAGAGGAGGTGGAGCGGGGTGAGGAAGAGGAGGAGGGTGGTGGGTTGAGGTTGAGTGTCGTCGTCGTGGAGGGTGGATTCGAGGGCGGCGTGCAGGTGGGCTACAGATTGGATGGTCAGGAACATGAGTAAAGGGTGATTGAGTTGAGATACGAACCGAGTTGCTTGCGAATACTGGAGTCGAAGCGCACTGGGAACAGCCCCGCGGGACGATTGTTGATGCTGTTCCCGGGTATCAAGGTACCATAATGTCGCGTCTAAAGCTCGCATCAGCATTCTGAATTACCTCCATCGATTTGAAGGCTCACCTCGAAGCAACCTGTCAATTGCGAGAGGAAAGCCATGACCTGCGCCTCCATCAATGAACTCGCTTGCCCGCCCGCGCCGGCCGTGGTATACGTCGCCGCGTCCTCGTACACCACATACACCACCGCCTCCTTCCGCCCCGCCCGCGGACCCAGGCCGAGCTTGTCCCAGAACCGAAGCGCGGTGGGGAGGACTTGAACGACCGAGTTTGCTTTGGCAACGGTGAGGTGAGGCGGCGGGAGTGCGGCGAGTGATGGCTTAGGGCTGCTGCTGATCGTCGGCACGACGGCTGAATCGTCAATGTCCATGGCATGATCAGTCGTGTCGTGATCTCGTGCGGACTCTTCGTCGATCCCGCACAGTGCGCCCAGCGTCAAGCCCTGTACACCCACGGCGCGCCATAGCTCCCGGACGACAGCAATGTCGCTTGAGTGAGGCGCCTCAGGATCTCCATCCTCAATGGCATCCCGAGACACTTCATCGCTGCTCCCACCACCCGCGCGCCAGACCTCGCCCCACACCCCGTTCTCCGCCACCTCCCTCGCCACCATCTGCGCCGTCGCCTCCAGAGACTTGCTCCGCTCGGCGGCGGCGCCCATGATGGCTGCTGGACTGACTGGCGTCGGTGCGCATGCGGCTGCGTTCCCCTGATGGCCACCGGAAGCCGCATTGGTATGCATATCGGAGGACGACTGGGAGCTGAGAGGCAGGAGGAGACAATGTCGGAACTGCGTTCTCAACAGCGTCGGTCCCAGAGGAAGGTACGGAGGCAAGGACGGAGCTTCGCTGGGTGCCCGGCTCGGTCTGTTGCTTGCCCCAAGCCAGCCGTCTGGAGGTTGTAAACTTTCGGCGTCGACTTCGAGATCTTCGTGGTCGGAATCAGACTCGTCCTCTTCCTCCTCCGTCTCTGGCGGCTCTTCTTCCCGCACCCAGTCGAAGTCCGCGTCGCCGTCTTCCCAACTGGCCTTGTCGAGCGGGCAGCGGCCGATTTCTACCTTCCGGACCCCTTGTGCTTCCCAGGTCAGGCATTGGGGATCTGAGTGTATCCTCTTCACCCGAGGGGAGGCAGGGCCCTTGAACTTGCGCTTGACGCCATTGAGGCGCTTCACGACGCCGATCTTGGGATCTGTGACGCTGCGATACCACGCTGGGCGGGACGGAGGCGTCATCTGTCCGTCTTGACTTTCACTCGCCTCACTCGATGGCGTGTCTTCTGGCGGCGGACTGGGCAGCATTCCGCCTTTACCTCCCGAAGCAAACTTGCCTCCCCCGGCGTACTTGTTGTCTGCTTTATAATGGCTTTGGGCGAACGATATGGGGTCAAAGCGACCGCCGCCAGTGAGGCTCCCGTTCCGCGAGTGACTGACGCGCACACCGGGCGTCTGCGGAGGGGATGGCGGCAAGACCTGCGGGGTGGTCATGTCGAGCATGGGGTCGTGAGACTCGTAAGAGAGGTTCGCGATTGCATCGTCGAAGTGGACGGCGGGGGAGGAGTACGCGGGCGTGGCCTGTTGCATCGGCGTGGCGTGTTGAAGAGGCGTCGCGTGCTGCATTGGGGTGGCAGGCGTGGCGTAAGCAGGAGGCGGCGCAGGTGGCGGCGGGGGCATCGCGAAGTTCGAGGCCGGTGCGATGGGCGCTGCGAGTGGAGTGGGCTCAGAGGTGACTGCCATAGGCGTCGGGCCGTCCTGCGCGATGTTGTTGGAGGAAGAAGTCGTGCCAGGCTTGTCGAAGAAGCCCCAATCTGCGTCCGAAAACGCCATGTCCATGTCGAAGGCGAGCATATCCATGCCGCTGGAGCTCGTCCCGAACGCGCTAGAGGTGTCGAATGCGTTGTTGGTGTTTGTGTCAAAGCTGACAGACGCGCCCATGCTGCCTGAAGCGTCGAACGAGGTCGGCGCGGTCGCGAAGGATGGTGCAGGCGGTGCAGGAGCGACCACGGTAGCCGGAGCGCTATTCTCAACCGTCGTATCCATGCCCACGTCCTCGAACATGCTGAAGTCCATGGAACCCAAATAGCCATAATTGCCATTGCTGCCAGTCGAGCCGAACCCGTTGCTGCCTCCGCCACCGGAATCGAAGCCCGCGTTGTTCGAGACGAACCCATTGTTCGCTGCGTCCTGTATGCTGCCCCAGACCGATGTCGGCGCCGCGGGTGGCTGTGAAGGCACAGATGGTGGTTGAGGTTGCGATATAGGGGCAGGAGTATGGTGTGTGGTGATGTCCATGGCGGCTGGCGAGACCACCACGGAGGGGGTCATCCCGGGTACGATATGCGTTGTGGCGGGAACTGTGGATGGAGGAGACGGGTAGAAAGAGCTGGCGCCTGCAGGGTAAGGCGCCGCAGGGCTCGCAGATGCGGACTGCCCTCCCGTAAAGCCTGCAGCTGGTGTGAGCCCACTCGCTCCCGGCGTGGTGATATGCATGGTAGGAGTCGACCCCTGCACGCCTGATGACGAACTTGCGTCGGCCTTGCCAGCCCCGCTGCCAGTCCTTGCTGCGCGCATCCTTTCCCGCTCCCTCTCGCGTTCCTTGGCCACCGCATCGACATATGCAGAGACCTCGAGGGCGACTGCGCCTGGTTCGGCAGGTCTGTTGACCATGGTCTTGAACAGATGGGTGGCCTTGTTCCTTGAGATTGACGCAGCCACATGTACGTGCGCCGCTTGTGTCGACGCCGATGGCAGCGGGGAAACGGGGGCGGATGAGGCCGCGGACGCCACGGCTGAGTGTAGTCCGGGCGCTAGAGTCGATTGAGTTGTAAGTGCAGGTGGGATCGCGTTTGCCAATGTGGGCGAAGGCTGCAACGGAGCAGGCAGCTCTGGCGGATTCTCGAGCGGCCGGCGCTTTGGATCAGTCGATAAAAGGCAGAGCCTCCGCGGGTATACGAAGGTGAGGCCTTTGGGTTCTCCATGTCGATTCTCGATGGCGAGGTAGCCTATTATGTATGGCGTAGTTGGTATATGCGCGGTTGAGACCTGCGCGGAGAGGGCTGCCTGGAAACAGACGCCAGTTCCGCGGAAGCCTCCTTCAAACTCACGATCGAGAGCTCGGCTGTCTGTGGGGGTATACTCTGCGAGAAAGTGTGCAGGGGCACCGTGAGGAAGAATGGTGATGGGCATGCCGGCGGAAAGCGAGGAGTGGCTTAGAAAGAAAGAGAATATATGCATAAGTGATCTCGAAGTTGGCTACTGAAATGGTGGCGTACCTGGAGTGTGACGATCCCGTATGTCGAGGAGAAGACGTTGGTGGGGGAAGAGGTCGATGATTGGTGGGACGAATGTTAGGGTTGATGAGCAGCCGAAGTCGGGCGTCGAGTTGGATATCGAGGTGAACGAAGGTGAGATGCCTCGCGTTGGCATACGCATCCCAGCCCGCGGACCAGTTGTCCTCCAAGGATTGTCGCTTCGATGTAGGTCTGGCCGTAGGGATAGTCGCTCCGAACAGAAAGCCGGACTTGAAGCGCTGGACATCGCGCTTAACTTGAGTAGCCTGTCGCACGACATCGTCGATGAAGCGCGTGCGGACGGCCTCAAAGAAGTGGGAGATGATAATGCGAGTAGATTTGGAGGATATTCGTGCGGTGGATGAGTTCGTCGGCCCATACACCTCGTCGAGCGCGATACACGCTGGCTGGGTCGCTGGCGCACAACACACATCAGTACTTGATTATCAGCGGCAAGTCGACCGACACACCTTCCAGTCCCTCGAAGCTCAGCTTCGCCATCGACGTCTTCATCTCCCTCACCGCCTCCTTGCCCCCCAATTTGAAGACATATATGCGCGATCGGCTCCCCGCCCTGACGCTCGTCAGGTCCGATTCGAGAAGACCCTTCCCCGCATCACTTTCAAGGATGGCTAGACGAGCGCGCTCAACGGCCTCTGCCCCGTCGACTGCATCGGCATAAGAGCTATATCGACACCATACCAAGCAGGGCGTCCGAGTGAGATCAAAGGCAGAGGTGAGCAACTCGTCAGCGCAGGAGATGCGAGGCGGGAAGACGGTGGTTGTCGTTGTCGTTGAATTTAGCGCAGTATTCGTCGCAGCGGTAGAGGTGCTCGCGGCCTTGCTCGTGCTCGCCATGGCCGGCAGCAAAAGCAGGAGGAAGCCACTGACGGCGGCAACAACGAGCAAGCGATTGGCGGAGCTCTAAAAATAGACAAGCTCTATTAATCAGGTGACACGCTAGACTCGAACTGCCCTGTCAATGGAGGTCGCCTCTCGCTCACATCCGAGATGAAGTGCAGAAGCTACGAACTACATGTAGCAGCTGCGCAGAAGAAAGCATAGATCCCCTAGCGTCCATACTTGGAGCCCTGCGCTCAACAGTGCGCGAAATCCTGATAGGGAACTTTCAATGCTTAGCGCTGACGCTTCAATTGCCCTTCGGATCTCTCTCCATATTGCGAATAAATAGATCTAGAGTATACCCCAACACCAACATACACATTAGTCCACTCTCCTGCCCTTCTGATTATACCCATACTCGTCTCCTGGTACGTCGAACACGACGCGCTTTACTACATAGCCGACCATGCCTACCGCCGCGACGACGATGAACACGAGGTGTCCTGGGTGCTCGACGATATACGATTCGGCGGAGGTGATTTTGGCGTTGACGTACTGTAGGGTAAGGTTAGATACGACGACAGGGTAAAGCTGGATACAAGGCTTAGAGAAAGACTCACTCTTGCCATGCGCTCGAGGAAGTTCTCCGAGTTTTTGGGCGAGAGCTTTCCTAACGCAGCCGCCTCGATCGCGGGCAGCAGTGACGAGGCGCTGAGGTGAAGAGAGGAGCCGTGGCCATCGTCATCGTAGTAGATGAGGTTCTAAAGGCGGAGGTGAGCAGAAGCAGCAGATGCCAGGAAACAACTCTCACCTTGTGGTCGGCGATGACCACTGGTACGTCGTCGAGATCCTTCACCTTCGTCTCCTTGATGCCATACATGCTCTTGATCCAGTCTCCCCACCGCTCTGCATCCATGGACGTGAACACGATCTCTCGGCCACTAAGGTCAGTCGCGTCCTTCGCCCCCGCACGTCCTGTACCCGCCGTACGTGCGCGCCACTTCGCCGCGAGGTCTCGGAGGCGCTCCTGCACGCGCTCGCGTGTTGCCTTCCCGTGAGCGGCCGCGATCACAACGAGCGGGCTCTGCGGCGCGTTCATCACGCCCTGGAAGCTGTCCTGCGTGAGCTCGGTGACCGTCCGGAGGCGGTTCGCGAGAAGCCAACGGCCGAGTGCGGCAGTCTCCGCGGAGGACAGCTCGGTGGTCGCGGTACCGTAGAAGACGGAGGTGGGCGTGAGGGCATCGTGGTCCTTGAGCGCGAGTATAGCCCACTTCGCGGAGGAGGGGATGTGGAAGCGGGAGAGGAAGATGGTAGTGGGGGAGGTATAGATGCGTGGGGAACCGAGGAGGGGGGAGGCAGCTTGGGCAACGGTGGACTGCGATGGGGTTTAGTAAGTGGGTGAGGAATGTGAGTGGGGACTCACGATGATGGATGTGTCATCTGCGGGGTGGAGGAGCAGGTACGCGACGTCGTCCTCCTTAACGCGCGCCTCCAGCTCGTCGGGCTTGATCGCGACCACTGCGGGCGCGCTCGCCTTCTCCACGAACGCGATCAGCTGCTCAAGCTTGCGACCCGAGTTGTACTCCGAGCGCACGCCCGCCTGGTTCACGTACACGAGCGTCGGGTACCCGTTCACATTGTACGACTTGCAGAGGGCCGGGTGAGCCTCGCAGTCGACCTCGGCGATCGTCAGGCGGTTCTGCATGTGTTGCGCAAGGAGGTCCCAAGTGGGCGCGAGCTTCTTGCAGTGGCCGCACCAGGGTGCATAGAACTTGATGAACGCAGGGCCGAGAGCGAGTGCGGAGGGGAGGATCTTGTCGTCGGCGACAAGGACCGTGCCGGTGGGGTTGAGGACCACGGGGGCGGGGGCCTCTTCGGTGGGAGGTGGTGGGGGAGGGGATTTGACATCTTCTTGGTGTGCGTCGCGGTGCTTTTGGATGAAGGCCTTGAGGATGTCGAGCTCGCGTGCTTCGCGGAACTGCTCGACCGACTCTCCGTTGTAGAACATGTTGAGCTGGGGGTAGCCCCGTACGCCGTTCGCATTGCAGAGATCTGCGGGGGATGAGATGACGAGTCGGGCATAGTCTTCCACGCACCTCCATTCACCGCGCAGTTCACCTGCGCTAGGTACACAGGCGGTTGTGCCGGATCGTTCGCTACGTCCTGCACGAGCTTCTGCCACGTTGGGAAGAAGTGCTTGCAGTGGCCACAGTATGGGGAGAAGTGCTCAATAAGCCAGAGACCGTCTTTGATGGTTGACTTGAAGTTGTCGGGCGTCAGAGGCTCCTCAGGCATAGCGAGAGCGGCGAAGACGAGTGGCGCGAGCGAAAGCGCCAGGGCATAGAGGGAAAGGAACATGCTGCGCATGGTGTCTGATATACGGGGAGACGCTCAGAGGACCAGCTCGAGCCACACAAACCACGAGACGGTATTTCCAGGGATGAGGTAGGGAGTAAAGATGGATCTTCGTGGCAGACGCCTTGATGGCTCTCGGAGTTTACCGAAGTCTGGTAAGGCATGCGAAATGCTACTCTACCCGTACACTGCCTCTCACCCATGTTTTTCTTCCACTCAGTGCATTCGATATTTCCAACTGAGACGGCAAGCACTCTTGAAGCTAGCACACTTCAAGACCAAGGGCTTGTATGCCACGTAGCTTCGGAGCGTGACTTCACGTGACAAGTTCAACTTGTAGGCTGGGCTGGGATACATGGAGGTGGTCTTGCATTCGATGGCTCACTCAGGTATAGCACAGAGCCTCTGACTTACCTTCTCTGAATCTCGCGCTCAAACGTGCTGCGATACTGCTTGAACCAGGCCGCGGGCCAAGTTCGTGAGCATGCTCAGTAGACGTTACAGTCTTTTGTGTGTATCAGAGCCTCGAGCCCGTTAAATGTGTGCTGAGATGCAAGGCTCAAGATATACTACATAGCTGCCTCTCGTCACACCGGCCAAAGTCGTGTGGCCGTGTGAATGCACATTGGAGATTTGAAAGGTAGGTATCATGGCCGAGTGGTCTAAGGCGCCAGATTTAAGAGCCGTGCTCTGTTTCCTGGTGACGGTTTCGTCGCGTGGGTTCGAACCCCACTGATACCATTCCTTGTTTCGTTAGCCTTTTTATTGTGGAGACGGCGCCTTTGAACATGAGAGTGGGTGGAACGTACAACGAGGCACTGCAGGCCTGAGTAGGCTGGTGCGTAGCCTTGCATCTCTTTGGTGGCTAGCTGCCAAAGCAGACCTGTGCTTCGAAGTCATAATGATTGTGACCAAGGTGTGACCGACGGTGAACACTACTTGTCCCCAAGTACAACATGGCATACCGACAATCATTGTATATGGATGCAAGTCAGAACTCTACCTCCGTCCTTCATGCTCAGCGTGCGGCGCTCCGTCTCCGCCGCGAGCTTGCCAGTTTTTCCGCCTCTACTCCCCATGTGCCCATCGCCGGATACTTCGAATCTATAGCTAAATCGTACTCTTGGCGAACAGCATTCTATTCAAAAGTCACCATAGCCCTTGAACATCTAATTGCCTGCATGCGCCTCCACTTTTACCTTTGCATTCATCCGTACCGAAAATTGGCCGTTTCCCTCATATTTCGTCGCGCATGATCGCGATCTGCGTTGATGGTCGAGGAAACAGAGTCGACTCGTTCGAGATCAGGCGGTGCATGCTTCTGCGGGTCAAACTATGTTCTCTACCCCGCGAAAGTATGTGATGTTCCACCGACGATCCTGCGGGGCTGGCCTCGCGGGCCGCTGCCCAAACGACCGGAATTCTAGCGCACCTGCTCGATCTCGCGTGCTATACAAGCATTCCTCCGGTACTGCCTCGGTCTGCTGGGGTTCATTCTGTGCATCTTTCTCTCCGCTGATATATAGAGCAGTGCGACGGGGGGACGATGTAGCCTGCAGTGCTGTAAACTAAGCGTCGCTCACCATGAAGCTGTCTGCTGCTTTCCTCGCCATCGCCGCCTTCGTGAACGTCGCCTCAGGTGTGTTTCTATACTTCGTCAGCATGTATCATATCTAACAGATGGTATAGCGCAGGACTGCGACACGCCGGCCACGGTGTCTGGCTACAGCAACTCTGCGCTGCCTGATCCATTCACCTTCAACGATGGCTCGCCCGTCACGACGGCTGAGGACTGGGAGTGCCGACGCTCGCAGATTCTGGCACTGATCCAGGGATACGAGTCTGGCGCCGCGCCTCCGGAACCAGAGAGCGTCACTGGCACGGCATCGGGCAACTCGCTCTCTGTCCAGGTCAGCTATGGCGGCAAGTCCATCACGTTCAGCAACTCCATTACCTATCCCTCTGGCACCGCACCTGCGGAGGGCTGGCCAGTCATCATCGCCTACGAGTTCCCCAGTCTGCCGATTCCAAGCGGAGTGAGTACTTGCCTGTCCATCTTCTCGCATTCGCTAACCGGGAGCTAGGTCGCAACGCTGTCCTTCCAGAACTCAGCCATGGGAAAGCAGGATTCCACATCTAGCCGCGGTCAAGGCCTCTTCTACGACCTCTACGGCAGCAGCTCAAACGCGAGCGCGATGACAGCCTGGGCTTGGGGCGTCAGCCGTATCATCGACGCCATCGAGTCGACGCCGGACGCGAAGCTGAACCCCGCCGCGGTCGGCGTTACCGGCTGCTCCCGCAACGGCAAGGGCGCGCTCATGGCCGGCGCGCTCGAACCGCGCGTCGCGCTCACGCTCCCGCAAGAGTCCGGCTCGGGCGGCGACGCGTGCTGGCGCCTCTCGCGCTACGAGGAGCAGCAGGGCTCGCAGGTGCAGACCGCGACGGAGATCGTCGGCGAGAACTGCTGGTTCTCGGCCGGCTTCGACCAGTACGTGAACAACCTCGACTCGCTGCCGTACGACCACCACCTGCTGGCGGCGCTCGTCGCGCCGCGCGGGCTCATCTCGTACGCGAACACGGACTACGTGTGGCTCAGCGGGATGAGCAGCTTCGGGTGCATGACGGCGGCGCACGCGGTGTACGAGGCGCTGGGCGTGCCGGAGAACCACGGCTTCGAGCAGGTCGGCGGGCACTCGCACTGCCAGTGGCCGTCGCAGCTCGACGGCTCGCTGAACGCTTTCATCAACAAGTTCTTGCTCGGTCAGGACGTTAGCACCGACTACTTCGAGAGCAACAACCAGTTCAATGGTGTCACCTGGAGCGAGAGCCAATGGATCAACTGGGAGACACCGACCCTTAACTGAAGGATTGGTGACATTTCGCGCTCTGCAGATGTATACGGTTCGCTTGTATCCTCCTTCTCGTTGGGTAAAGTCTGTTATCACATGTATTTGGGTCGGTGTAGCGATAACAAAAGGTCGTTCAGAATTGATTGGCTTCTCTTTCCAGCGTGCGTGGGTTGTACTTGAGTGTCTTCCACAATTTTGTCATTCCTGGGCAATGGAATAGCTCCTGCTAGTCTTTCAAGTCTTTGCGATATACGGCACAGTTCTGGCTTATAGGCGCAACGCGCTCATATCGAAAGCAAGGCCAGACTCGATGGGCGGCGCAATCCCGTCACGGTCTCTGAATCCCTCACGAGATTAGCCAATAACGACAACGATAACCTCGTGCAGTGCTGCTCAGTTGCCTCAATATGGCGTCAAAGATCGTATTGGCGTGGCATGGGGATGCTCGCCGACAGAGACCGGGTTTCTACATGAGTTTTCTACAGTTGGGCACCCCATTGAATATTCCCTCGACCCTCCTCTCTGTGTAGTATCTTGAGAGCAGAGCCCCCTTGTTGGAACCAAGTAGTTAGACCATCTCGAAGGATGAGATCTATTCCGCCCCTACTGCTACATTGAATATCTTCATGACAAGGGTGCTCGCAGGATCGGTATCATCATGCAAGGCAGAGAAGGCAACAGTAGACAATGCTGTCGAGTAAGGCCGCAAATATGCAGCATACTGGCCAGAACCGTGAGCATGTTTTGGCAAGGATAACGAGTCAAGACTCACCTCCCGTGCAAAATTTTTGTACCAGCCCCATGTTGCCCAGGCCGCCCATTCAGCCTCGCTCCAGTTGGCGCGGTTATGCCACGACTTCTCTGAGAGGATGGCACGCGCAGCAGGGGCCACAGGTGACTAGCCAACTCGTCAGTCACTGCCAGACTGCATTAATGGGCGACTTACCTCAGCCCCAGTAAGCAGATCGACGAAACCCTCGAGAGTTCTGCTCAATGCACCCTTTTGCTCGGCAGTCAAAGACTCAAACGCTTTGAGGGCCGTCTGCACTGCCGGGTTTTCCTCGTCTGCTGTGATAACAAGTTAGTCAACGCAACGGAGCGCAGGCGAGCTCCCACTCACTCTGCTCCTTGACCTCCTTCTCCCCATCTCCGTCGACCTCCATACCGGCCACTGCACGCGCGTGGCGTTCGTCGTCTTCTCGGCGCAGCGCCGCGAGCTTGCGACGCGCGATTATCACCCGCCCGTTCGCCTTGTCCACCGCCGCGCGCAGCACGTCCCACTCCGTGATCGTCATACCCGGCGCGCCAGCATCCGGGGCATCGCCATCCTCAATCTTGACACCTTCCTCCACCTTGGCGACGACCATACCGTCCTGGCGCGGTTGCTTGCTGCGCGCGAAAACCCAGGTCACGACGTCCTTCGGATCCACTATCTGATACTGCATGAGCTTGTCGAAGACGATCGTGATGAGCTGGGGAGACGAAGCCCAGAAGGACGCGGCGGAGACTAGAATGTCCGTGTGTGCATTACCCCCTAGTATGCGTCAGTGGTGGTATGAGAGATCGCGCGGCGAGCTCACCTTGTCCCGCGAGAGTGCGTAAAAGCGGGAGGTAGCGCTCGATGGCGTTAAGCAGATGAGAGAAGGACCGCGAGCCCACGTTAAGCAGCGCCTGAGTCGCCATGTCGCGCACCGTTGCTTCGGCGTCGGAGACGTCTCCGGGACGATCAGCAACACTCGACATCGGATGTCCAGTCACATACCTCCGCCCTCCAACGTGCCCTTGACTGTCTCGAGGTGCGCAATCACATCTTCAGCCTTCGCGCGACCTCGCAGGAGGTTGAGGATTCCCTGCGCGGCGTCATGGTGCGGATGTGCTATATGCAGAAGTTATCAGGAAGCCGTCGAACATAATCGACTAATGTGACATACAAGGATCCTCCCATGCCCACTTAGGACCAGGCGTGTCTGGGGGAAGCACAGCGCGCGCGATGGGCTCGGGCAAGGTCTTGGCAATACGTTCGAGGTAGGACAAGCGGATCTAGATAGCAACGATCAGTACAACAGCACTGGCACAAATTAGGTCGACGGCGGCTTACCTCGAGCTCAACAGCCCGCCGCATGAAGACCTGCTTCGGGTGCGTGCGCGCAAAGTCTAGGTCAGGAATCCTGAAAGTCATTAATTGAAAACATGTCATGGCACGTTCGTCCGCGGCAAGAGACGACATGACGAGGTAAACACTCACCACTCTTTCCATACCCAGGCAAAACCGAAGTTGCTCATGTGAAGCGAGAACATGCCCGCGAAGCGAACAGCGAGGGCCGGGTCGAGGCCTAATGAAGACTCAGCATGCGGAAGAGGAAATGGAGAGACGACAGATATTTAGAAGACGAGAAGAGCTTGAGGAATGGGACGGCAAGGTTAAAGCACTCACCATCGCCTATCCACGCATATAATCGACGAATGCTGCGTCCAACGGCTGGGCCTCCTTTGCTAGGAGTGAGCTGATGGAAGGATTAGGGCTTGATATGAACCGGGAAGCGCATGGTCTTCAACTGAGCATGACCTACCTTACAGATCTCCGTGATGAGCGCGCCGTAGTATACGACGGGATGTGGGCAGGCAGGCAAGGTCAAAAGCCGAGCAAGGATAGTCTTGAAGACAGCATCTAGCATACGTTGCGCGTCGGACGTAGACACACGCACCTCCATTATTGTACTCTCCAAACTCCATGCTCCCTCGCCGAACGTGTTGGGCGGGCACCACTTCGGTAATTCTAGCAGCGTCCTGGCGGCCTCTTTTCGATTGACCTGTCAGGTGTCGGTCAACAAGTAGCTACTGGAGTATGTCTCGCACCTCGAAGATGTCAATCGTGTCCAAAATCCAGCTCCGGATGGCATGACCGACCGGCGTCTTCGGACTTGGTGTCACCTCGTCAGCAAATAGGCGTAGGTAGTACTCCGGCCAGTCATCAGACGCGCCCGCATTCAAAGGTGCCAAGTCTGCCTGAGGGTCATCGAGAGAGATGGCCTCTGGCGGAACTAGGACGGCTGGAAGAGGACGTGGGACGAAGGTATCCGATAGCGGAGGCTCCTCATCATATGGCGCAGGCCAAGCGTCAGAGGAAAACTTCGCCGCGTGCGCAGCGCGCAATGCAGCGAGAGCAGACGCGAGGAGCTGTTACAGAGGCGTCAGCAGGAAGTGTACCGAGGGGATCGTGCGCCTACCTCATCCGCATCCTCCACCGGGTCGCGCTCGCCGGCATGCAACAGGGCAGTAGGACGCACGAACCACTGGGCGGAGGCTGTCGTCTCGACATACGCCTCGATTGAGGCCAAGATTTGCTCGGGCACGTCCGAGGGAAGGACTTTGCCAGCAATGAGGGCACCCTCGACAGCACATAGCGCGGCGCGTTTAGCGCGCGAATGTGTGACGCCAACTTCATCAAGCACAGCCGAGAAGGACTTGAGAAGGTCTGCAAGGTCATCGGTGACCACAAGCCCAGCCCGCGCCTGGTGGGCGTACAAGTGGACGTGAAGGCGCGTGTGGCGCCAACGCTGCTGGTCGAGGTGCGCATGGAAGCGCTTCCAAAGATCGTCGTGCAGCGCTGCGATGTCGTGCAGACGACGAAGTAGCGCGGCATAGCTGGGAATTTTGAAGGGCTGCTCGGTCAATGCGACATCGAGGGCGTCGGCGACAGCAGCGACGCGAACGGCGGCGTCGTCGTGCGTCACGTAGTCCCGGACTGTGCGCTCGACGCGGGGGAGCTCGTGGATGGCGTCGACGTTGGCAAAGTGGATGATGGCGTTGCGGACGCGCGTCGCGGGGGACTCTGGCGGGGGGCGGCGGCGGTCGTGCATGGTGAAGAGACGATCGGACTTTGTGGCGTCATGGACTCGCACTTTGACGTCGCGATCGTCGGCACCGACCTCGCCCACGCCGTCGCCGCCGCCGCCCTCGCCAAGGCCGGCCTCCGCGTCGTCCACGTCGACAAGAATGCGTACTACGGCGCCCACGACGCTTCGCTCGCCGCCGATGAGCTCGGCGCGGACATCCCCCATCCCCGCCGCTACAACATCGGCCTCGCACCGGGGCTCGTACCTGCTCATGGCCCCCTCATCGACGCCCTCGTCGCGTCCGGCGTAGCCCGTTACCTCGACTTCCGCCTCATCGACCGTATCGCTCTTGCCGACCAAGATGCTATCCACCCGGTCCCCACAGACAAAGCCGCTATCTTCGCCGCTGACATACCCCTCCTCCACAAGCGTCGCCTCATGTCCTTTCTCCGTCAGCAAGCTGAGGCTTCCGACGTCCCATCCGGAACACTTCATAACGCCCTGAAGGCGGCCAAGCTACCCCCAGACCTCATCAACGCTGTAGCCTACGCCCTCGCCTTCGCTACCCGCGCTGATGATCCAGCCGCGTCCTCTCTAGCTCGCTTGCGCACCCATCTCCGATCCGCAGGCCGCTACGGCCCCTCTCCATTCCTTCTGCCTCATTATGGTGGCCCCGGCGAGCTCGCGCAGGCCTTCTGCCGCGCCGCCGCTGTCGGTGGCGCCGTGTACATCCTCGGCCGCGATTTCCAGATCGAGTCCACAGCCGACAAGCACACGCTCACCATTGACGAGGTTCCCAATGTGCTGACAGCAGACTTACTCATACATCATGTTGAGGACCCCTCGCTCATACCCATCGCGCGCGCCATCGCCATCATCGCAAGGCCTATCTCTTTCGTCAACGACCCAGAGGAGGCAACAGTTGTCGTCTTTCCACCCTCGGACGGCGGCTTCGCTGTCACCGGATTGATCACTGGCTCATCATCCATGAGTTGTCCGGATGGGAGCTGTAAGCAAACACTTCCGCTCACAGCGCCAGCTCTGACGCAAGGCAGATATTGTCTACCTATCAACGCCGCTTCCCAACGTGGAATCGACATCACCACCCGGAGAGCGCGCAGAATCTGTCCTTCGCCCGTACCTCGATCGATTGCTCGCCGCCGCGGGGCCGGACCCACCCGCTGAGCTTCATACTGAGACCGTCGCCATGTCAGCAGATGCAGACAAACTTGCAGACGCCGCAGCTGTCGCTGGTGCCTCAGCACAGTCTCCGAACACTTCACCATCTGAAGAGCATCGACGCGTTGCGCCAGACATAACCACTCCTCCCGCTACCGACACGAGACCTCGCCCTCCCATTCGCCCCCTCTTCACCCACTTCTACGTCCAACATACACCTGCGAGCGAGATCCTTTGCTCCGGCACGAGCACCATTATAGTCGCACCTGGCGCGTACGACGTACCGGAAGATCTGACCTCAGAGCCATCCGCCCTCTCAGGGACAGCCGTGGACCTGGGCACCCCGTCCTCTCGCCTGCCTCCTCCGCTGCCCTCCGGTCCCGATGCAGCTGCTACGAGCGGCGCACGCATTTTCTGGGCCGCGATCCGCGCGCTCAGGCAAAAGGATGGGGCCGTGACATCAGCGGACGAGGCGCCAGTGTATTCTTCCCCAGAGCCCGATCAGGCAGCTGCTTTGGATGCCTCGACGACGACGAACCCGAGCCCTTCCGCAGCGACAATGCCAGAGTCCTCTTCGACGGACTGCGTCACCAGGCGTCGCGCCGCACTCGCGACAACCACTCTCTGGCCACCGCTCGTCGTGCGGGACGCCGATGACGAAGGTGGGTGGTAGACGAATGGAATGGAGATACACGAAGACTGGGAAAGGGCGAACGGGAATTCGAGACGAGAAAGAAGTGAAGGGTCCGAATCGTAGAAGAATATCTGCCGAAGGTTGTGCAATATATACGCAGGAGTGGCCGTTCATGATCACATTCCCGAGGGTGTGTGTGTCGATCAACATGAAGTGGCAGAAGCGCATTATTCGGGTCCTGAAGTCAACCACAGCATGCGTGATATGTACGGTAATCCTTTTGGCGGCAGGTCACAAAGAAGCCGGCATTCGTACGCGGTCACACGTACGCGCCTTGTCATTTCCCCTCATCAGAGCCCGAGTTGAACTCGTATCTCATCCAGCAAACAAGAGAATGAGCAAACCTTTTGGTGCGTACCCCATAGCACTATCATCGTCGCCTGTCTGATGTCGTTGAAGTTGCTTACACGACGGACCCCGAAGACAGCGATGTTCGGCGCATGGTCGTTTCGCCGGGCTTGTCTGACCAGCCTAACGCTAGAATCTATGAAGACGCGCTA
Organism: Pleurotus ostreatus/Saccharomyces cerevisiae fusant; assembly: GCA_024196135.1. Lineage (NCBI taxonomy): Eukaryota > Fungi > Pleurotus ostreatus/Saccharomyces cerevisiae fusant. Next base: position 9,486 of record JAMQCK010000280.1, on the reverse strand, counting down.
GGCCGCCCATATCTTCAGATGCCCGACGTATACGCCCTATGTTTCGCTACCACAACGTCGCACATATACAACATGTGCAAGGTCAGGCAGAATGGGCCCAATGGCAAGAGAATATTCTACGGCGATCGTTGTTTCACGATCATGAAGTACCTCGAACGGCTGGAGGACGCCACCGGTATTTCGATCGAGAATGGCTTGAACGAGGTCGACTTGAAGGACGGACGGCTGGTATAGTACCTAGCGGTCATTGCTATGACAGATACGCTGGAAGCCCTTCCCCGCCCAGCGGCCCGCATCCAAAAGTTCAAGGAGCTTCTCAACACCAAGAAAGAGCCCATTGTACGTCGGGTCAGGCAACCTAGAGCGCGTCCTCTGCATTGCCCTCTGATTCGGAAGGCAAGCTAATCTCATCTGAAGGTGTATGGTCCTTGAGACCTCCGTGCGATTCTTGCCTTTGGACTGGCGGATGGGTTCCCTGTCGCACGATACCGCCACTATATCAGACTACCGTTTCTCGTTATCCGAACCCAGCTGCAAACATCATCTGTACTTCTGATGTTTTCGTCTAGCTGTCCCACGCTCACAAACTGCATTCTATAAGCTTATATGCGGGTTATGTCGCCCCTTCGGACGGAGCTTGGGCTCATGGTACTCTGTGAGCGACGATGAACTTGAAGGCACATGACATCCACGCGGCATTCTGATCCGGGATCAGACCAAGCGCCGCCCTGTAGCTTGTCCTCCACCTTCATCTCGTTCGCTGCACGCCCGCCATAATGTAACAGAGGCGACCGCCCCCTTTCCTCGGAAATTTTACCCGCGCAATCATTTTCCATGCTGGCCATGCGCAGAGCCGAAGGTACGTGCAGCCTCAAATTTCACCAGACTATCGCCCGCCCAATGAGTGGTTCTCCATACACAATTGTATACACGACCGACCCCGACGACGACGATGTTCGGAGTATGGTCGTCTCGCAGGGCATGTTCAACCAGAGCTCCAAAATGTACCAAGACTCGCTCGGCCGCACGTATGTACCTGCAGCGTTCCGACGTATATGGTCTCTGCTACGCCACCTCGACCTCGAAAATATACAATATGTGTAAGGTTAGGCAGGTCGATCCCAACGGCGACAGGCTCTTTTACGGCGACCGGTCCTTCACAATCATGAGGTACTTCGAGCGGCTGGAGGCTGGGATCGGCATCTCGCGTGGCCAGGGTCTGCACGAGTGCGAGCTGAAGGATGGGCGGCTCATCCACCTGGCGGCCATCTCTATCGCTGATACGTTGGAAAACCTTCTGCGCCCCGCTGCACGTATCCAGAAATTCAGAGAACTCCTCAACACGCGAACAGAGCCCATAGTGCGCCGTCTCAGGCAGCCAAGAGTGCCCTGTCCGTCGTTGTGCGCTGCGTCGTGCTCACCGTGCTTGTCCAGATGTACTGCGAATAAACTGGTAGCGAACCGCTCTTCCTTTTGCTTGGTATCGACCGATTGTATCTGTCATACCGTACGCTCCTGAGTATACACGGTGTCATGTACTATGTACATACTACGACGACCGTCTTTCTATTTTTCTCTCGCCAACATATCATTCCAAACCGCACGCACGTCGTCTGTCGACTGGATAGCATTGAGTGATGCGGTGTCTGCGCAGGGTTTGACTTGACAGATGCAGAGAAAGCAACAGGGAATTTGGACGCTACAGTATTGAGCATGCACCCCATGGCTCGCGATGTTTACTAGCGAAGTTGACCGCAGTTGGGCTCGACAGATCTAATGCACTCTTGACGCGTCAATCGTGACGCCCAATTTATCGCCGTTGGACTTGGGAGCTCCAATAAAAAAACATTGCTACGCGTACCTCGATAACTTTACAGCTCGTACTATACCTACCGTGAACACGCCAACTACCCTTCGACGCCATCAGGTGGCTCGGCGGGTTGAAGTTAGTACCTCGTAGACCTCGAGCGAGTCAACCTGGAGGGCTCCTGAGCGCGCCCCTCACCATTCGCTCCAGACGGCCCAGCAGGCATCGACGGCTGGCCGGTCAGAGCGCGGTTGATTGGTCGGCGCGCTGCCGCCTGCAAGGCCTGTATCTCAAGGATCCTCTTCTTCTCCTTTTGAAGTGCGGTCAGAGCGTCATTTTCCCTCTGAATCTGTTCTCCCAAAACCGAGATATCCGTCAAGGTAGACGTATCGGAGAAAACGGGAGAATCGGGGGGTGGCGCCTCGCTGGCGTCTGAAGCCTCGGCCGGCGAGTGTTCACGAGCCTTCTTGGTCGGACGAGCGTCGTCAGGCTCCGATTGTGCAGAGGAATCGTCGTCTTGCTCGTTCTCGACGACAGGCTCAGCACGCGCCTTTCCCTTGCCCTTCAAGTCGCCGGGACCATTGGGGCCAAGCCTGCGGGGCAGTGGTTTGGTCCTGCGGGTAGGCGGGGCGCGCGAAGCAGATTCAGAGGTTCCAGAGGGCTCGGGTTGAGCAGCGGCTCTATTAGCGGTGTCTTGAGCTGGTCGTCCATGGTTTGTGCCAGACTCGTCTCCAGTACCGGGCATAGGCGGAACAGGAGGTGGGGCGTCGGCGTGTTCGTTCTGCGCGATGGTTCTGGCGTATGGGTTCCCAGTTCGATTCCTGATACTCCGACGAGGAGGCTCTACGGGGTTGCTGGGGTGCTTGCGCTTTCGAGTCTTGGGGTCCGCCGGAGGTTCGGGAGGCCCGGGAGGCCCAGGAGGCCCAGGAGGTCCGGTTGGCCCATCACCACCGTCGTCTTCAGGGGGAGTCTTCTGACGCTCAAGCGAGCGGCGGATGGCTTCATCGCGCAACTGAACTGCAATCTCCCTCATTGCCTCGGGGCTGAACGTCTCGTTGATCCATCGAATCATCTTCTCTTCGCGGCGCTGGCTTGCCTTCGACCCAAACCACACGGGAGGCGACCACGGCTGAATGGAGAAGGCAGGCTTTTTGGCCTTGTGGTCGCGTGTAGCGATGGTATGTGTCCCGAAATCGCCGGCGGTAGCGAGGAGCATGACGGATTCTTGATGATCCCAGTGAGGGCTGGCAAAAAATACGCGGATCTGCGGATGTTCTGTAAGCCTCAGAGTTTCTTATGATTGCCGTAAACAAGCCCACCTGCTCCAAATTACCGATCTGCGCGGCTTTCATTTGGTTTTTCATGGATGCTTCGAATGTAGGGGTTGTCTGCGCTGATTGTTGGCGTGAAGGCAAGCGTTTTGATTCGGCGTTGAGGAGCTTGAACTCGACAATCAGGCCGGAGCGGTCGCGGTAGATTGGGAGCGGGTTGACGAGAGCATCGAAGTCATCAGGGTCAGTGGGCGGCAGTTTTTCAAGCTCCTCATGAATCGTGCCCGTGCTCTGATCCATGACAAGCGGCCTTCGAGACGATGTAGACCCTGTCGCCCCCTCGGATTGCTGCGCGACCGGTGCTGAAGCGAAGTCAGCCTGGTAACAAAGTAGTGGGCTACATGACGCACCTTGATTGACGCCACTCTGGAGATTCTTGGGATCTATGGCCGTGTTGGACTGCGTAGGGGCAGGGGTAGGATGAGCACGCCGTTCATTCACGGCGGCCGTCGTCCAGCTCTCTCGCTCTTCGGTAGCCTCCTTCATCTTGTCGAGGGTAAAATCGATCGAGACATAACCGTTGATGGCGCTGTCCGGCACTCGATGGCTATTACCGCCAGTCACGGTTCGAGCGCTCATAGATGGTTGATAAGGCTGCGTCAAGTCGGGTGCTTGTGCCTCAGGGGATGGCCCACTTTGCTGTCCAGTGCCCGTCTGGTAGTTGAGCCATGAGTGAAAGACGGTCAGAAGCAAGCCTACGTACGTTCAAGTTGTTCGCTCCCTGCACAGTTCCGTGTGCTTCTTGTGAGGCCTGCGATCATTGAGCATCATGGACAATTCGAAGGAGTTACGCATTACCGAAGGAGCTGGATCATGTGGTATCTGGCTTGCTAGTACCGCTGCGAGGTTCAGATCCTACAACACATGTAGCGTGTCAGCAGGGTCGTCCGTGACGCTCGCAATACCACTTACCTTGAACGCCGCCGCTCCGATTTGCTCGATGTCTGGGGCGTCATCAAAATCTCCCACCCAGTCATTGCCTAGAGAGCGAGCACAGGTAAGTGTGTGATTGAAAACGATGGGAGCATGCACACGAACCTGCAACTCGGATTGCCTTGTTGGATGGTTGAACCTGCGCTGCTTCTACGTTGAGCATGCGGAATATATTATGGATGGCTAGTACTCACCCTTGCCGACGGGGTCCTTCTGCTCACTATCGCCCGTTGGGCTCGGGCCGAGCTTGACGACGACGTCCGCGAGCCTGGTTGGGTCCGGGTAGGTATTGCCTGCCCAAACGGAGTCCTGCGCAGTAGAAACAGCGTTGCAGTTGATGTGGCGGCACAGCCTGTTCAATTCGATCCCGACGAGCGCGTACCATCGGTCTTCGAAGTTGCGGGGATTTAGATCGTAGAGCATCCCGCTCATGCGAGCGAATTCACGATTCATTGCGTCTTTTTCGGGTGACTGAGTCGCCATGGTGGAAGGTGTGCGAAGAGGAAGCAACAGAGCTGGGTGAAAGTGAGGAAAATTGGGTGGCAGTTGTCAAACACCACTCTTATATACTGTATCACCCTAGGTGTTTGACGCTTTCCGCGAATCCGCACAAACTCCCGGTGAACCCCCCTCGGAGTGACCGTTTTTCGTCCGGAAAAAAGGCTAGGGTAGCTTTTTGATACCCCTCTATCGATTGGTGAACTTATATCGGTGGTATCGTCAGTATACACACGAGAATGTAGGGGAGGGCTTCAGAGCGTGACAGAGGTCAAAGCGGGCCCCGGCCGGCCGAATGCGGCACGCTGCCGAGCTCGGCAGACTTGCGCTCGATCGCGACGTGCTTCTTGTCCACAAACCGTCATACCCGCTCGCTCAAGCTGTACACCGCGTCCTCTACGCGCACATATATCTTATTGAATATCATATCCTTGCCTCTATGACACGTCGACGCCGTCAGCCGCCCCCTCGCAACGGCAAGAAGACCACCCAAGACGATCAGGAGGCTCGTTACGCTCAGGCCTGCGCGCTCCTGCACACGCCCGCGTTCCGGCATCCAGCAGGCAGACCCAAGTTCGAGGAGGCTGTCAAGTTCATCAATAGCCAACAACCCAAAGACCGTAGCCACCACGTCTTCATCAAGGTCGGCACCCTGCGCAGCCGCTTTGAGAAGAGCCACCAACCTGCCCGTGCGGCACACGGAGCGCAGCAGGCCGTTAAGCCTGACGCAGAGAAGTCCCTTCTCACTTGGCTGCACCTCGCATCTCAGCGAGGCGACCCCGCGGACAAGCCAAAGATCGCGGCTCTGGCAAGCAGTCTCGCCGGGTACCCCGTTGGGAAAAACTGGGTTGACCGCTTCCTTAAGCGGCACGAGAAGCGTCTGTGCTTTGCACGGACATTGAACCTTGACCCCAAGCGCGCGCGCGCTTTCAACCCGACGACTGTGAGACAGCATTACGAGCTGTATGAAGGGATCATCAAGTCGAGGGGCGTCAAGCCACGCAACGCCTACAACCTCGATGAGCAAGGGATGCAGAAGGGTGGAGGGAAGAAGTCGGGGCGACGGAAGTATGCGATGCCTCCCGACATGCGCGGGAAGCAGTATAAGCTCAGCAGTGAGAGCTTGGAGCTCACGACAGTGATGGAGGCGATCTGCGTGGAACCTGATGGTTCGCCCGCGCCTATGTTCATTCATCCTGGTGAAGGGTTTGATCTGGAGGAGACAAAGGTTGGCCGTCAAATTGACCCTCGAATCACGTAAGTGCGCGCCACAGTTCTGTGTAGACTCGAACTAACGGTACATTGTAGTCTAGGAAATTCGCCGAAAGGCTGGACGGACGACGACCTGTTTGCGGATTACCTTCGCAAATGCTTCATTCCCCATGCGACCGCACGACGCGAATCTCCGGACGACCCGATTCTCCTGATCATGGATGGCCACAAGTCGCACGAGACGTACGAAGTCCTGCGACTCGCTCGGGAGAACAACATCATCCTGTATAGTCTCCCCGCGCATACCACTCACAAGCTACAACCCCTCGATGTCGGTGTCTTCGGGACTTTCAAGACGAAATGGCGGGAGGAGGTTCGCAAATACATACAGATGTATAACCACGATATGCCTCGTGCCGACTTCCTGCGGATGTACATGTCCATACGGAAGGAGGTATTTTCACCGACAGTTATCGAGGCCGCTTTTCGAGACACGGGTCTGTGGCCCTTCAACCCCCATCTCTTCACCGACGCCGACTTTGGGCCCAGTCAGCTCACTTCGACTGTCGCACGTGTCGTGCCGGAGTCGTATCCCACCCCCCCTCCCCGAGCTAACGGCCGCATCGTCATTCTCGTGGACGAAGACGATGATGACAACGATGCCATCCCCGACAATGCAAGTGAATGCACGTCTACCGAAACCACTGGACGAGGGGTCGAGGGTGCATGTACCACCACTTCCGGCGTACGCACTGCGATAGGCGATGACTCAGAGCTGGGTCTCAGCGCCCCAGCTACACCATCATCATCCGCAGTGGACCCATCCGCACCTGCGATGACCACGACACCGCCAGCTTCCCCGACCCTGCCTTCCACCCCCCTTCCTAGTACACCGACTTCACGCCGTCCCCTTTCCAACGCAAGATGGCCCACCCAGTATTCGAACTCACCCGCCTTCTCAATGCCGCCGCCGCCTCCGCCATCTCCCGAGAAACCAGTGTCACCGTCGAATAATCGAAGGAAGCGCCGCTCTTATGAGAGGGACATCGAGGACCTCAAGGGTCGGGTCAGGACGCTGGAGACGACCGTGTCTCAATTGGATACTGACCTTCGCGTTGCACATGCCAGCTGTGTGCTTGCGGAAGCGGCTGCCGAGGAATGGAAGCAGAAGGCGCTCGCGCGCACGAAGGAATCACAGCGGACAACACGTAAGGTCCGTGCCTATGGCGCTCGTTGTCTGACACTGGACAGTGTTGTCGACCACGCAGCCGAGGAGGACGCAAGGGATCGGCAGAAGGCGGCTGAGAAGGCAGAGCGCGAGAGGGCAAGGCAGGAGAAGCAGCGGAAAGACCTCGAGCGTCGCGCGAGGCAAGAACACGAACAGTCACCGTTCTTCGGCCGCCTTCACACGAAGAAGCTGGAGGAGCTTCAGGATATCGCGTGGGCGCTTCATCTTTCGACGGAGGGCACCAAGAGCGAACTCCTCGCTCGGCTTCGCGCAAAATTCAAGGCGGAGCCAGAGGTCTGGGTGATGCCGCGCTACGCTAACCTGCTTGATCCTGAGCTCCCCCAATTCGAGGAACGTGCACGAAAGGTGGCCGAGCGCTCGCGCGAGCAAGCCCGAATTACGCGTGCATCGCGGGCCGCAGCAGAGCAGGAGAACGTCGACCCCAATGCCACACAGCGTGTAGGCGCCTCGGACGCGTCGACCTCCGCCTCGACAGATGTTCAGGGCGCTCAGGGACAGCCAGGCTACGCCTCAGAAGATCATACAACCCCTGCCGCATCGCATTTCATGGACAATCATCATTTGTTCGCTTTCAATAGATATCCTACCCTCCCATCCACGGATTTTACTTTCACATATCCTTATTCATCATATCACACCGCCGCGGACAGCCAGCTACAGTATACAACTATCCAGCCATCCGTGTTTGACTCACAGAGCACATACTACCCTCCCTTTTCCCCTACCACATCCTACTTTCCTGATCTATCCTCTTCTCAGTAGTCCTTACTTTGTTGAATACTGTATACTCACATCAAGAGACCTTAATCAGAAATGTAGGACCTTCGGCAGCTCTGCTGAAGCTAATTTGGTGCGGCGGCAGCGCTGGAGAGCAACGTTGCGGGAATAGCCGACACGCCGAGGCGCGGCCGTTGTCGGCAACTCGGCGCCACCGTGACATTATGTGACATCTCGGCAGACATCTTGGCTTTTCGGTCGTTATCGTGGTCACCTCGAGAAGCACACGCAAACCTTTACTACCAACCGATAGAGGGGTATCAAAAAGCTGCCCTAGCCTTTTTTCCGGACGCAAAACGGTCACTCCGAGGGGGGTTCACCGGGAGTTTGTGCGGATTCGCGGAAAGCGTCAAACACCTAGGGTGATACAGTATCGCGGCTCTTCGATCGATTCGGCTCGCTCGGGGATAATCAGCGCAGTCGCAAACAAAGTCGGGCCATGTTCTAAGTATAGAGAACAAAGGAATGAATTCCATGTGATGGAAAAAAGCTTGTGGCCGTGGCCCGAAGCCCGGGCAGAGCTCGAGGGCAGGATTTCTTGCGTCGCAGAGAATCTCACACATGGCGCAAGTTGAGCAAGAGACTCAGCAAGGAATTGCAGTACAGGAGAGTAAACTTACCCAGATGGAATAAACCTGAGGTAGCAAAAGAGCAGGTCGGCCTCCTATTCGAACGATGGTGGACAGAATATGCGAATGGCCGTGAATCAACCTGTGAATGATGAGAATGATGCGCGCCACGTGGCGGGCCAATCAGCCTGCCCTTCGATAGCAGGGTCAGACCGCAGTTCGGCAAAAGTGAACTTTTAGAAGCCTCGCTGTGCCCTTACAGAGTTTCATTGCAACGACCGCCATGTATCATGTTGAACAAACGAAGTGGCGGCAACGACCGCTATGTATCGGTAGCGGCGCGGGGCGCCCGGTCCCCGACTCTCAAACTCGGATAATTCCGAGAATGCACGTGATGAAGTTCAACTTTTCGAGACCTCGCTTTGCGCAATTACCGTACGCACTCGGCGTGGCTTCACCCAATAGATATTATTCCATGTGAAGCTGTGAAATCTTTGCTCCTTCCTATTCCCCTTGTACCAAAATCTCGAGTACTCGAGCTCTGATCACCTTTCGCTGCAGTCGCTGCCTTCCGACCTAATCACAGTAGTGTTCGGTTCGCGGCTGCCATCCCGTTGAGTGAGAGATACTCTTTTCTCCAATACTGATATGTACAGCCGTAAACGGAGGAAGGTAGTGGGAGCCAGCGAGATGAAAGCAACGGCAGGAGGCTCCGCAAAAGACAGCGGCGCTGCTCGACATCACGCGCTGTCGCCAGCGTGAGCAAGCGTGAGAGAGCGCCGTCCGCGTAGATGTAGCGTTCGAGAAAAAGTACGAGAAAGCACGCCGATCGGCATCTCTGTTGACGACGTGCATGAAGATCACGTCGAAGAGCTCGAGCGAGACTCGGTGAAAAGGAGTAATGACCAAGCGAAGGCGTACTGGGGCGGTCGCCTATATGTCTCGATAGCGGCGAGCTCACGTTGTAACTCACGCTGAAGGCTCTCTGCTCGCGCAAGCTCGACTCGAGGGCGGGTCCTAGCGCCGGTGGCGAATGTAGCCTACAATAGGTCGAGTATCACTCAAAAGGGGGCGAGGGAAGCAAGGCTGTTTTGTTCAAGCCAGGGAACA